>NJDC01000948.1:0-20976 GCA_002245475.1 Calephelis virginiensis
AGATATTGAAGTAGGTACTCCTGCAGTCGATTCCTCGACTTACCGGTTATAACTATTTACGAAAACCGGTTATTTGTTGTGTAAGTCCGGAAAAAATACGAATTTTCGATTTGTAATGTTTAAATAATATGTATTAAATAACATTAGTTTAAAACCGGGGATTCGCCCGTGAATATAAAGCGAAGTCGCTTTCCGGTGTCTGTCCGTACTCCCTGTGTGTGCTTAGGTCTTTAAAACTATGCAATGGATTTTGATGCGGTTTTTTGATACCGATTATATGTATAATTTAGTAATAACAGACGTTTGGCTTCCTGTGCGAAACTGGGACGGGCTGCTAGTATTAGCAGCACATGCTAAAACACCTAGACAGTTTTGGAAACAACTTTTCTACTTGACTTGATGTTTATCGTTATATTACAACAAAAAGATATAAAACACTAGCTGACCAGGTAGACGTGTTTTGCAATTTTTTTAATGTTAAAATATATGTATAGTCCGATTCTCAGAGCTAGTGAATATGCATAGGTATATAAAATTTGATAAAAATCGGTAAAGCCTTTTCGGAAGAGTACTTACGATAACTAACATTGCGATACAAAAAAATTATATACATATAAGATTCATAAATGATAGACTTTGTTTTATTCGAATGTGTAAACTATAATCCCGTGAAGTTTCATCTAAATCCGCTTAGGAGTTTTTGCGTGAAAGAGTAACAAACATCCATCCATCCTCATTTTTCGCATTTATATGCTAGCTGTTGCCCACGTGGTAACATTTTTTCAAGATAAAAACTATCCTATGTTAATCCAAGTTACCCTACCCTCTATGTGTGTACTAAATTTCATGAAAATCGGTTCAACAATTTTTGCGTGAAGGAGTAACAAACAAACAAACAAATAGACAAATTTCTCATTTACAATATTAATAGGATAGGATAACTAGCATTTACCCGCGGCATCGCGTACATTTAAGTCGTTAAAAATTATCCCATGTTACTTATAAACCCTCCAATAATATATGTAGGTATAGTTTCATAATAATTATTGGTTCAGCAGTTTTCGCGTGAAAATTTAACAAACTAACTTGCATTCTAATTGATGAACCTAATAACTAAATATCCCTGGACAAATTACACAAATTGATCTAACCGCAAAATAAGCAATTTTTATGTTCGTTTTGCGGATCAACGATTCTTATACACCGAAACACTGAATAAATACCGGAATAAATATATTAAACACCCAAACCCGGAAATATGGACATGGATGTTCATTAGTTATTACACAAATTTATGCCTCCGTCGGGTTTCGAACGCAAGCCTCGCTGTTGCTTCGTAGAATTAGGCGTGGACGCTGACCCCTTGGCCAATAAGGTTGTATAAATATAAATAATACGTGATGCCATAATTTTGGACCCCTTTTTACAAAAATTGCGCGAACGCAAGAGTTATAGTTTCTTATAGTTTATGTGTGTGTATGTATGAGTCACACTTATAGTTTATGTGTAGGAGAAGTGCAGAACGCTAATATTTTTCAATAATAGATATTAAGTACATTAAATCAATAAATAAAACATTACCCACCCTGAAATTGACACACACAAATAAATATATTGATGATAACGATAAAAGATCACAGATGGCGCACTATAAAGTTTGGAAACAAAGTAATTGGTCTTCAGAAATGAAGATGGCGTTGTTATCAACAAGATATTAAAATTTATTATGGTCGAATTTCGACCAATGGGCTACCACAAGTGTAAATAAAAATAATATACAAATGAGGAACATTTAAGCATTTCTATGTGTTGTTATTCAACTTATTGCGGTTTTTGTGTGTGCTGTTATATTATTACTAGCTGTAGTAGTCTGTAGTAAGTGTTTTATTAGATTTGTATTCTAACTAAACTCTTGCATACAACTGCTATAAAGCTAAGTGGTAGTAAGTGTGAATGGTATTTTCCAAGTCAACTTTAAGAGTAGAAGCATAATAGTAGAGCCCTATTAGAATATTGTGTCTTATAAAAAACTTATAGATAGATTTACTGTTAAATAATAGCGGAACAATATTTGCAATAATAACATGGAATTTGAGTAGTGGAAAAAATTAAGAAGATGTAAAGCGTATACGAAAAAAGTTTAGAAAAAATTAATAGACTCCATTAAATAAAACTAAAGTTACTACACTAAAGTGACACTAGTACTACAGGAAATGATGCCTGTAAATTCTTTGATGGTTCCGTATAGAAACAAAAAAAAAGTATCTCTGAAAATTAACCTTAACTGTCAGATTCTAGTTTTAAAGCGGATAACGATGAACGTTTTGAAACAGATAAAACGGATTACGAAAAAATAATATAATTGTGTGAATATTCAATTTTTATTTACATAATTCACATTCACCGGAAGGACAGTAGTCTTTGCAATATTTTTTTACGTTGCTTTGAACATGTGCTATACCAAGGGCGGTTAAACAAAGAACGTCTCATATCACAAATAGGTATTTGTTAAATATTTAATCAGATCAGAGGCTTTCTTCTTTTATTACACAATTGTCTTTCTCACAATCTTTTATTACAGAAAGTACACAATTTTATGTCTCCACCTTGGGTAGGGAGTAGAACGGTTTTTACCCACGACCGCAGCGCTTTTGAGCGCGCGGCTTCTATAGAATGTAGAATTATATCCAAAAAGTAAGAGGCAAGAGCACATTTTACAATGCGTTTTACACCCGCAGTGCCCGCGGTTGTTTGCGGTTCCCGCGACAGCGGTCGTCCGCCCGTGGGATCGTACCAGTTTTTCAGCGATGATTTCAACAGCGACGGCTTTGTCACCGCACAAATTTTCGTTCTCCGTTCTAGAGTTTTGAAATAAAACTGCAGTTCCGAGATCGCTGCGGGTGCAAGTAAAACTCGCTCTTTGAGTTCTTAGTCTTACGAGTATCTTTGTCCAGGTGTAACAAAGAAAAATACTTCAAAACTCTCATAATAATACTAAACTATATATTAAATATACCTAACTACACGTGAACATGTATATAGGTTTACTTAGGAATTTAGCTCACCTCACCTCACCAAACTATACCTACCACAAGATATAATTTGTATGCAAAGGTTTTTAAAAAGAAGTAAAGGAACCCTAAATTTATTAAATGGCCTACATGTAGCCATACCATTACATTATTCAAGTCATCAATAGGACCAAAGGGTTTAAAGTTAACAGAGGGAGTGCGATATAAGAGATTATACTCTTTAGCTTATCTTAAAAGATACTAGGTAATCCTATCAATCTTGTAATGGCGTCCTTTTTTAATTTTTGCAAAAAAATAATGTTGATACGAATTTATTAATTACATTAAAAAGTTTGCCCGAGAAAATAAAACAATTTATTTTACAGATCATTCGAAGAAATGTAATTCGCAAGTTGCTTTAGTTTATAAAAATATAATAATTCGTATCTAGTAAATGCATTAATCTGTACAGAAACTTGTAAATATCAATAAAAGTATAAATAATAAATTTTATGACTTTGTCTTTTTTTATAACGCGCGTGTTGATTCAGTTTCCTTTCGACCGAAAAATGCAGAGAACAATACAAGGGCAAATCCAGAGTTTAACACCTAAAGAAGTAGCCTCAAGAGCGCTGCAAGTCTAATTGCTCCTAAAAGGACACTTGAAAGAGCGCTCTAAGTCTAATTTTTCTTTAATCAAAACCATTATAAGACCGTTGTAAGTTATTTTGGTATTACAGAGGCAATAACAAGATCATTGTAAGTGTTAAGTTACTCCTAATAAGAGCGTTGTAAGTTAACTATAAGTAACAATTATCTTATAATATGCGCCTAAATCGACACTTACAGCGGTTTGTAAGTATGTCCTAAGAGTATAAATTGTTACTCTTAGAACATCTGTAATATTAAATTTTGCTAGTTGGGATCCTAATCCTAAGAATAAGCGTATTGTTATTATTAAAAGTGAAACATTGTTGCAGATATCGGATAATTTCAATTTTTTTTTTATTTAAGCATGACAAAAGTGATTACGGATGAATGAACAAAAAAAATAAAAATCGGCCGATCAAGGAGAACTATTTTGTTGCTGGTTCTTAGAGAGTATTTGAGTAGCCTCATGATGAGCAACAAATACAGAACACATGTATTTCAGAAGAAACCGGTTTTAAGATACTTAGCAAGATCAGAAAAATAAAAAAAAAAGATATTAATTTTTTTTTGCAATATAATATAAGATTTAGCAACAAAATAGCAACTAAATCTTCTGTTAAGATCAAAGCAAAATAATTTTATTCACTTAATTACCTATATCACGATAGCATTATTTGCGATTTCTAGGGATCGGCACAAGCAACAAAATCGTTGTTTTGGCAACTAATTAGCAACTATTTAGCTACAAATTGATGTATTTTTTTCGCAATTTTGCTGGTTCCGCCATGCTAGCCTGATAGGGCTTATTATAAGGTCCAACACCCTGGCCACAGGACAGTTCGCATCGGTAACGTCTGTGGCCACTATAGGCCATCGTTATCACTCACCGATACTTACCCATCAGGCGTGTTCCGGTTCGGAGGGTAAGTTGGCCGGTAAACTTACTTTTGCTCGAGGCCTAACATCCCGGCCTCAGGTTGGCAACAGCGCCCATTGCCACCTTTAACGTCCCTAGGCGGCGTGAATTTCTTACCATCGGGAAATCCGTATGATTGTTTGACTTCCAATGTCATAAAAAAAGGCGAGCTGGGTGCTTCGTAGTTAACTTTTGCTAAAAACAAAAGTCCTTTTCTTTAAGAGTTCCGTAAACAAGGATTTCTTAAATCCGCCCGCCCATCGGTTTTTATCCGCGGCTGCGCTCTGTGACTTTATGCACGCAATAAGTAATAGAGCCAAGGTACTATAGAACTAGAAAGATGTTATTCGAAATAGACTACCCACTGTTAGGTAGTTAAGTACCCTAGTTAGGTATAGAAAAAATAATGCTAGGCTAAATATTTATGTTGAGCAATGTACCTACCTGGCAGGTAGGTACAGCGCTAACATACAAAAACAATCTAATTGAGAACATAGCTTGTTGAGAGTGGTTTAAAAGATATCCTCGTTTTAGGCATAGAAACTCTTAAGAGTATCCCCGTTTTAAGCATTGAAACGTCTTAAAAAATATCCACGTTTTATGAAGAGAAACATCTGAAAAAATATCCCCGTTTCACGAATAGAAACATTTAAAAAAATATCCACGTTTAACGCATAAACACATCTGAAAAAATATCATTGTTTACGCATAGAAACATCTGAAAAAATATTCCTCGTTTCACGAATAGAAACATCTTAAAAATATTCACGTTTAACGCATAGAAACATCTTAAAAAATATCCACGTTTAACGCATAAACACATCTGAAAAAATATCACTGTTATACGCATAGAAACATCTCAAAAAATATCCCCGTTTCACGCATAGAAACATTTTAAAAAATATCCACGTTTAACGCATAGAAATATCTGAAAAAATATCACAGTTTTATGCATAGAAACATATTAAAAAATATCCACGTTTAACGTATAGAAACATCTTAAAAAATATCCACGTTTAACGCATAAACACATCTTAAAAAATATCCCCGTTTCACGCATAGAAACATTTTAAAAAATATCCACGTTTAACACATAGAAACATCTGAAAAAATATTACAGTTTTACGCATAGAAACATATTAAAAAATATCCCCGTTTTACGCATAGAAACATTCTAAGAATAACCCCGTTTACTCATTAAAACATCTTAAAAATATCCCCTTTTTACGCATTAAAACAGCTTCCTGAAATTATGCATTCTTAAAAAGTATCAAAATAGTTGTTATACGGGTTCCGCGGATTTACCAAAAGGCATGTCTACACATACCTACTTACAAATAAATAAAATTTGAGTGTATGTTTGTAATATTTAAATAAGCGCTTTTTACTACATGCACATGAATATTTATATGGTACCTATACCAAAGTAATATTTTTTACTCTTTTTGTCTGCCTGTTTATTCTAATTCTGAAACGACTGAATCGATATTGCCGGGACTGAAAGTCGACAGGTTGACAGGTTGATGTATTAAAATAAAATATGAAAAAACGAAATAACTTAAATAATTTGTTTGATTAATTTCATTTGGATGAAGTCGCGGGCACAGCTAGTTTTATGTATATTATAAAAAGTTTATTTAACCCTATTGGAACTTAGAAGCTAACTAACGCAATCTCTTAAGGCCAATATTCAGGCTCCTTTGCAGAATAGACCATCTACCTTCCTGCCAGGCAGCTCGTAAAAAGCGCGCATAGGCTTACTGTCACTAACACAATGACATACTACTAGGTGGTAGAGTTTCGCAGCAACTCGCTCGGATTGGCACCACCGCCTTACCTATTCCTGCCGTCATAACGTCAGTGCTTGCTGTTGACGTGTTACGGTTCGGATGGTGAGGTAGCCGGTAAACTTAATTCCCTACTACTTACTAACATCCCGGCCTCAGGTTGGCAGCGCACCAATTAAACCTTTGGTGTCTCTATGCGGCGTGAATTTCTTACCATCAGGAAATCCGTCTGCTTGTTTGCCTTCTAATGTCATAAAAAATAAAAATAACAGCTAACCCATCTTCTCCTTTTTTACTAATTAGCGAATAGAAAATGCAGTCGCCGAATGACGCTACAGAAGATGACGTGTGGTGATTTGAGCTGTAATACAGTTGCGCGCGCAACCAATATGGCGTTTAATTTTTTTTATTTATATTTCGTATTTCGAAATGATAAAACGGAACCCTAATAGCATCATTTTGGTGTCCGTTCGATTGTCAAGAATAGGAATGAAAATGGCAAAAGTACTCATTTGATTTTTCGCAACTTTGAAATTTTCTAGTAAAGTAACATATATGTACAATACAATACAATTAGAGGATTCGATCCCGGTCGATTTTTGTAATCCCGGGACTTCGGGATTATCTACAGTTAATCCCGGGATCCCGGGTTAGTCCCGGGATTATATTGGCGAATTGTACTTTCATAAAAGTGGTAAGAAGAAGACAGTAAAAAAATTCAAAATTAACTTTTTTAATTTCAAAATTGATAACAAAACAAAATTATGCTTCTTCTGATAAAGATAAACAAACATGGGACTGAGACTTACTACATAATTGCCTAGTTTCTTTATTTTATAATAAACTCTAAAAAAACATTCTCTCAAAACTTGTTTAGACATGCTAAAAAATACTATATGCTAACTAAAGAGATCAATGTCTACAGGTACCCATATTTTAAATTAAATAGATCAAAATCTTTATAAACCACACTGGCGAAATATCTTCATTTTTATAAGTTCTTTGGATAATGACATTGTTTTCTTCTTAAAACTTCACTGCAATGAAAAGAGCATTTAAGTATATGCACAACATAAACATAAACTTTTAAAGATACAGAAAATAATATTCGTTGTTTTCCATATATTTACTCAGACATATTAATGCATCGATATTTTTTTTATATTGTCGACCTCGCCTGTAATACGGTGTTACCGTTCCTTAGCAAAAACAAATGAAATCAACAGTGTATCCAAGATAGCCGGTGCCTTCAAAACGTCTAACGAAAGTAAGGACGTTTCGTTTCACGTACATTAATCACATTTCTATAAAACTATGTAAATCCCAAAAATCCCGGGATTTATGAAACTTAATCCCGAAAATTACTGGACTAAAATATGACCGGGATCCCGGGCTTAGGGATCCCGGGATCGAATCCTCTAAATACAATACAATAACTCTTTATTGTGCACCAAATAGAAAGAAATTACAAATACATTCAAATAACTTAAACTAAGAAGATGCACAAAGGCGGCCTTATCACCAAGGCAGCGATCTCTTTCAGGCAACCTTAAAGTATGGAACAAGATTTAGCGAGATACTGTACAATGGTGCTCTTAAAAATATAAAAATGCATTTAACACTAGACGTCACAAATCATTCTAAAAGCAGAAACTTTGTCTAATTATTTTTTTATTATGTAGCTTTGGAATTATACAAATTTGAGGCAACTTGAAAAATGTTTTATATGTATCATATTTTATATCTATAATTTTCATAAATTACCATAAATATATAAAAAATAAACAATGACAATAAAGATTTTTTATATTCATAATAGGACTCCACAGACCACAACAACTCTCGCAATATTGACTTCGCGCTTTATGTTCTGAAAAATGCACGTAAAAAGCGAAAACTTGCGAAACATACACCGTAATAACTCCTTGCAAGTTTTTGTATTTTATTGAAAAATACAAAGTCCGATTGAAAAATACCTGTATTTTACTTGTAATTTTCAACCCTAGTCAAAACCCTTTTTTTAGAAACACGTGTCAAGTTGAAATTTATATCAAACTAGTTGCCGCGTAGTCCCACAGGAACATTGTTTCGGGATAAAAACTATCCTATGTGTTAACCCAGGTTACCCTCTATGTGTGTACCAAATTTTCATGATAATTGGTTCAGCAATTTTTGCGTAAAGGAATAACAAACAAACAAGCTTCCGCATTTATGATACTAATTATTGGATACTCATGTTTATTGCCCCTTGGAGCTGTGAAAAATCAAAATTCTAAGCCAACGCCATCTAAACATACAGTCGTATCTCGCAAATTTTCGAAAATCGTAAGTGAACCAAAATTTTAATTTTGCATACAATTGGAAGTAAATGCTAATATTTTAAATGCGAAAGTGCATTTATTTGTGCATTTACCATTCGCAACAGGGCGATATTATAATTTTTTAATGTGGAAATAGTAAGGAGACTAAAATGTACTAGTTTTTGTCCAGATATTTTTATTTAATAAACCCCCGAGGAAGAGGTACATAATAAATGCTTGAATAAATATCTCTGGAAAAATTACACAAATAGATGTAACCCCAACGTAAGCACATTAGGTATATGCTGTTGTTATGGGTGTTAGTCAACGATACTACGTACTTGAATAAATTTAATAATCACCCAGACCCGGCAATACGGATATCTATGTGCATCATACAAATTAATTCCTACCCCCCCTCGAGAATCGAACCCGAGCATCGCGGTTGATTGGTAGAGTTAGGCGCACTAACTCCTCGGTCAACGAGACCATTAAGAACTGAGGTAATGCCAAGCAGGTGAAATCTGCCATCATCTGCCTTTCTTGCCAGGCAGCTCGTAAAAGGCGAGCATAGGCTTATCATCACTATCACCGTGACATCTGAATAGGTGGTAGAGTTTCGCAGCTTCTCGCTCGGATTGGTACCACCGCCTTACCTATTCCTGCCGCCATAACGTCATGATGTGTTCCGGTTCGGAGGGTAAGGTAGCCGGTAAACTTACTTTTGTTTGAGGCCTAACATCCTGACCTCAGGATGGCAACGCACCATTGCCATCTTTGGTGTCTCTAGGCGGCGTGAATTTCTTACCATCAGGAAATCCGTCTGCTTGTTTGCCTTCCTATAATATAAAAAAAAAGTAGTTGCCAACTCCGACGATTGCTTATATTTATTACTTTTAATTGATTTTTTAGTAAACATTACAAATAAAAATAAATACGCATAAAAAATGTATACTGACATAAAAAGTAGTTGTTGGACCTAAGCTTGTTTGATATTACAAATCTCGTAATTATAAAACGACGAACGACAATATGCACATGATTCTAGTAAAAAAAAATACGTCTGGTAGAGTTCAACTCTACTAAATGCTTGCAAATACTATATTATGTACCTATAGATATGAGGCAAAAGAACGTAACGGAAAATGTGATTTTAATATTGATTCGAAATTTAAATACAAAATTTAATTTTTAAGTTAGAAGTTTTATCAAAAAAAACTATAAATCCTTTTTTTAATAGTTAATACACAACATTTATTTACTACAAATTATTAAATGTATCCCAAACTGTAGATATAATGGGATGTGCTTTGAAATTTTATAGTAGATATTCGTTAAAAATCTTAATTTATACCTACTTAAATATAAAAATGTTTGCGTCTTTAATGCATGTATGAATATAATAATGTTGCCATCCAACCGATCAAATATACATTCTGATATCCTCAGACACATTCAAAGGACACGTCATAAACTGTCCATTACCTACCCATCTAAAAATAAATTCTATTTAACTGCACACTTAATTAAGCTTTAAACAAGACATTCATTCAATAGACTTTAAATTTAAAGACCTCAATTGTTAAAAAAGTTGTAACTTTCCCGCAGACGTACCTTTACTTGTATCTTATTTATTTATTAGCACGAAGATATCGCATTTCGCAACTACAATACCACCTAGCACCTATGTTTTCCGCGCCCGTCCGGCGGCCATGTTGAATGCGCTGATTATGAGTGTGGCGTGTAACGATTTTCGCTGATTCTGGCGAGTTTTTGGTGAAAAATTTTCATGATTTGGATAACAAACAGTTTTGGTTGACTGAAATATTACTGAAATTAAAATATGTATTTGTATTAGAGGTTTCTTATTACATGTTATGTTTTGTATTTAAAAAATGTATTTTATTTAATTCAGTGATGTGTTTATTATTTATTATGAAAAACTGTATGTTCAAATATCTTATAGGGCCGAGGTGCGTTATATTTTAGTTTGATATTAGTAGGTTACATTTTAATAAAAATTCAAATACTTACATTATACTTATTTACATACTATGTAGTACAAATTATTTTAATTATATAATAATTATTTATACACAATAATTAGAATTGAATTGAAATTATAATAATATTATAAAAAATGCAAAGTAAGTTCTTCAGAAATAGAACTTCTTTACATACTGTAGTACATATTATTTGGAATTATGTAGTAATTATTTATACACACTAATTGTGTATAAATACAATAACTAGAATTGAATTGAAATTATAATATCTTATATGTAAAATTCTCGTGTCACAATGTTCGTTCCCATACTCCTCGGAAACGGCTTGACCGATTCTCATAAAATTTTGTGAGCATGTTGAGTAGGTCTGAGAATCGGCCACCATCTATTTTTCATACGCCTCAGTAATAAGGGTGACTTACCCCAAGTTTTTTTTTAATAAAATCACATTAAAAATATAGCAGAACAACGTGTGCCGGGTCAGCTAGTAATTTTATAAAATATGCAAAGTGTAAGTTCTTCAGAAGTAGCCTAAGTTCAGCATAATTAAACAAATTACATCATCACATACCAATCTCAGACATACATACATATCTTCACGCCAAGTTCCTTACGGGGTAGGCAGAGTATCGAGTATCTCAGACACTGAATTTTAAAACTAACTCTGTAATTAGTCCTGTAATAAAATCTAATGTAAAGTTAAGTTTACTTCAGTATATTATTGCATCATTTAAAAGGAAAGTGAGTGTCATGTGGGCGGGCACGTAGCAACGCTTAGCGACTTTATCTAGCGAACTTATTTTTTTCGAGCGGATCATACCACTCAACCCGCCAGTTTAACGCGGGCATTTGGACGCAGTGTATCACGTTAAAGGCGAGTTTGCGTCAAAAACTAGACGCACTTGGAAATTTATTTCAAAAAATGGTGCGTTCTAAAGACAATGATGGAATTAAAAGTGATTTGATAGTTATAGAAGTACAAAAAAGACCTTGTTTATACGATACAAATCATTCAAATTACGGTGATAGAGCCGAGAAGGCAAGAAGTTGGTTGGATTTGTGTGGAAAAGTGGTGCCTGGGTGGACTATGATGGGGTCTACTCAAAAGTCAGAAGCTGGTATGTATTTATATTTGCGGACGCTTGCGGTTCGCACGGGACGCGTGCGGCTAGAATAACCGGTCGGATTGCAATTGTCGCGTACTTGCGTGCTTTGTTCGTTGCTCGGATGCTTTCGCTATTATATCAACGAATTTATTAGGCACGTGTTTTATTTTATGACGCCATTTTTTAATTTTGAAATCTTAAAATAGTACCTACCCAAGTGTTGGTCTCGTAAATTTATTGAACTAAATTAAAATTTTTAATTGCACAATAATCTATCGTTTCATTATTCTATAATTTTTAAATTTTAGTTTATGTGTATATGTTAATATATCATGGTAATATTATCAATAAGTAAATATAAACACCTTTCTATGTTATTGGAATTTGCATTGCAATATGTCTGGTTTATAGATTCCTTTATGGTAAAAAATACTATATTTATGATAATATTGTTTATTAGTCTACAACAACAAAAAATATGTTGTCATTACAGTATCATGTGAGTTTAGTTTCAGTTGTGTTATTTTTCATAACGTCATGATTTCGCATTGCCGATAGGCGATAGAGCACACGTAACATAAATAAGGAGAATATAATATAAGATTTCGACTTTGCGTATGCACATAACTGTCCAATTTTTTATCAGCAAATATTTTTTTTAAACTTTTAATAATTAATTAAAAATTAAAAATGATATTTTTTTTAAATAAAAAAAAATAGTTTTGTAATAATATAAAGCTAAAGTCTGTGCTGTAGTTGCATACATTACTATTTTAATAACAGAATAGGTAGGTATTACGTCAAATTTGCGGTTCACATTTTTTTTGTCGTTAAGTCGAATTTGTATTTTTAGATTACGCGATAGTTAAGTCATAACAAGATGGCGCGTTTATTATGAGTTTACATTTACGCTACATTAATAGTTAATTATACATTCTTTGTATTTATTGTAACTCGAGTTTTTAATAATTACGTCATTTTTACAAATCCTTGATAAATAGGTAGGTACCTATTAAATATTTGTATTTATATAAAACTTTCGAAGCTTATGAAAAAATGTTTTCGAAAAAAATATCCGCCGAGTAAAATGTTATGTAAGTAGGTACTAATCTAGTATCATTATTTTACATATTATTTAGGACATATTTCTAAAGTTACTCATTTCAGTTATAACTCTATAATTTCACATTCATTTTTACGTTATTAAGTAGCTAGGTAGGTATTTACTATTTAGTTTCGTTTTGGCTCCAATTTTGTTTTTTGTCCTATCTCCTGATTAATCATTCAGTAATGTTATTTATACATACGTAATACTTAAACTCCATTTCATCAGTCCTTATCCATGATCTAGGTAGGTATGTCCATGAGATTTATCTTTCAAAATTTAGTTTGAGAAAGAATTAATGTTTAGTTAGTTTTTCTTTCTTTATCGAAGCTATATGTGGTACCTACTACCTACCTTTTGTTTGTTTTGAAGTTATTTTACCTACTTACCTATTTGAATATCTGTAGGTATCTATTTTGACTATTGTCACACTGCTATTACCTAACAGATTGAACTGTTCATATTACATCATACACCTACCTATACCTAGTTAACTTTTTTGTTAGGTAGGTAGGTAGGTATATAATTAAAAATGTTTTTGGCAGAAACTATTAAAACTACTAAAACGTCTGCATTATCAATTGGATTTATACTTATTCATCGAATAGATTACATTTTATAGGTCAGCAGATAGATATGTATCTACCTATGTATAGAGAAAAAAATAAGTTCCGAGACTTTAGATTTCGACTTTATTTAACAATTTTATCACTATAAAATGTTGGGAGTAATGACAGTCATGACTCGTGGCTCATGTTGAGAAACACTGACCATACACAAAACATGTTTAAGAAATTCACTGCTAAAACTAGGTAGGTAGGTAGGCTATCTAGGTATTGATTGTGACGAGGTACCTACATACTTATTAAATTAATGTAGCGTAGACTGAGAAATAAAGGTAAGTATTGTAGATACTTAATTGTTCAAAAGACTCAGTTTATTCGTTTAAGTGAGAAGGTTAACTTTACTTTCTCTTTTAAATTAAAGCAAATGAATTTGCATTTAAATAAAATAAATTGTTATTGATAAGATGTAAAGTCAAGTTAAACTGGTATACCTACCTAGTATCTTTGAGGACAGTAGTTATCTACTTTAATAACACAAGAGACAACAATTAGATAAGTAGGTAGGTAGGTACCATAAAGTCAACACGGAGAAAACTAAAGAAAATGGAGACTAATACTTTTCTTGACCATTATGTAAATAAATTTAAAATTAATATATTACAATTTAAAATCTAAATATACTTATCAGGAAAACGTTTCAACACAAATATTATTTTCATATCAATAACCTGCGTTTGGCTTGACAAACTCGCTAAAGTAAGGTCCTACGTGACGGCTAGGAACGTCGTATATTATCTGTATAACGTACATTGCTCGTTTGCACATGAAGCTTATTTTCAAGATGGAACAAATAGAGCAATGACTGTTGATATTATACGTATCTGCTATCATGTCTTGTGAGAATGTAATGGTAGGTATATTGCGGCGTTCGTGACTCAATCGACGCGAGGGGCCGACCCGCAGTAGTTTATGCGATTGTTTTACACTCACTCGTACTGGTTTTATCCATTGCGAATCCTATACTCTTCGAAAATATCTAAGCAATACAAAAACGGCAATGAATCTACGTTTTATTTTAGATCTCGCTTGGTACGAGTATTTTTTTAGTTTATTGCTTTGTTACATATTTTGTAAGTACCTAGTTTAAAGAATTAAAATGATTTCGTTTTAACAGTTTGCTATATCATGTAATCAAGTATATTATTTTAACCTTTTATAATAATATCCTAAATACAAACAAATTACAAACCTTTCAAATAGGTATTAACTCGAACCAAGTATTGTTGATAGTGTATACATACCTATTTAGATCGTCACAAATTATATGAATTATAATAAAACTGGCCATTAATTAAAAAACAAAAAAATAAAAGCACAAATGAGAAAAGAAAATAAGAATTGTGAAGGTCCTGTGAGAAGGAGAGGGGTTAGGACTTAACACAAAGGACATTGTACTCTACCTACGGAAAGTTAAAAGTCCATACTGGACATAGAGTTAGAGGTGTATTTAATAATAGACTCAAAGGTGGTGTTCGAGTGATGGATACGCCGGAGCCACAGAGTACAGTGGCCGGAGCTTGCTGGTGATAGGTGTATACCTAGTTGTCGTAATGATAAAATCATATTTGGTTACTAGCTGGTGCTGCTGGCCTAATTTGCGACATAGTCATTGTCACGGCAAGGAAGTGTAATAAAGAATTTTATATTTACATCATGTGGACGAGTTTTTTTAACCGACTCTAAAACAGGAGGTTTGTAATTCGGTTTTTTTTGTATGTTTGTTACGCGATTACTCGGCCAATAGCCAACGATTATGATGGTTATTTAAAAAAAAGATAGTTCATGATTCCGAGTTGTTTCCATATTAATAATAAATATTAAAAATAAATCAGGATCTTCACGCCCATATCTTTTTAAATCTGGATAGTGGTATAAGAGTTATACTTTATACCTAGTGCATACATTTTTCACTCATCTTTACGACTTTTTGATATAGGTACGTGAAAAATGTAGGTATGCGTTATTGTAAGATACATTTATATGCGACCATTTCGGAACTATTTGCTATTTTCCGATAAAAGAATAATCAAATCGCGTCGTTTAATCGCTTAATCCTACTTCCTACTTATATTCAAGTTTGTATGTATGTTTGTTTGTTACTTCTTCACGCAAAAACTGTTGAAGCAATTTTCATGAAATTTGGCACAGATATAGAGGGTAACTTAGATTAAAACACAGGATAGTTTTTTATCCCAAATAAATGTTCCCATGGGACCATTAATAACGCTAACAACAGCAAGTTATTAATAAGTACTTCCATTATCGGTTATATCGGAGTCCATTATAGTGTACCTCCTATCTTCTGATTTTGCTCTACCCTGCCCAATACCATTTATTAGGTGACAAACACTTAATTATCTGTTAAGGTGATGGTTGCTGAACACCTCAGAAAAGCCCACTTAATTACTGTGGTGCCCAACTCTCTTCTTTTTCAAAATTCTTAAACAAAGCTAGCGCTGCTTTGGCAGCTTTAGCTGCTAAATACTCAACTATTTCTGCCACTATTCTATATTAATTTGAACTAAATTTTTTTAAGGTACGGAAATATGCACCTTTTTTGCGATAAGACAGTGAATCAGCTCCTGATGATAAGAGATAGCCGTGGCCTGTAGATGACATAAATATTATACCTAGGTGTGTCGCTATATGTGGCCGAGCAGTTAGGCATATGTACAAGTCTACCAGCTAACAATCCCTACCAGAATACAACTAGGTATGCTAAACATTGCCATTTTGGTGGCAGGAATAGGTTACGCGATGGACCTATACCGGGAAGTGTTGCTGCACAAGCGTCTACCGCTAGTGAAATTTACAGCCATACCAATTATAGGTAGAAGAAGACAGAATTGATGTACCGTTACTCAACAGGTAACTAGGGTTTGTCCTATAGTCCGAAGTCTCTGCAATCGGAATATTTAAAACAATATAGATAGTAAAATACACAGGGTAACTTTAAAGGGACCGACCAAATTTTAGTATTAAGGGGGTATAGGCTTTTGAAGTGAAACTTCTTTAGAATCGTTGTGATTTCAAAACGGTTGCAACGGAAAAAACGACAGGTAAGAGACACAAATATATATTCATCTCATTCTTTTGCAGGTAAGAGAGACAAATATATATTCATCTCATTCCTTTGTTGATTTACAGAAGTTTCACTTCTATCATGTGTGAATCGCACACACACCTTTTTTTGTTTGTTTTTCTGTTCATTTTTCACTCACAAACTAACGAACCGATTTATACCAATTTTGTGTAGTTGTAGCCTATAGCCCGGGGCGAAATTTAGAACACCTCTAAGGGCCGAAACACAACCGCGTTGTGCCGCTCGCTAGAATTGGCAGTAGCGTCACTGCCTATTGTAGCGGCGCGCGGTACTACTTTTTTGTTACTAGCTATTCCGGCAAACTTCGTTCCACGCGTTGTGAATGAAGTATTATTTTTCCCAATTTCCCTGCAACTTTCCCGCTTTTTCACTTCATAAGAACCTTTTCCTTATAATAACTAACACAATAAAAAAGAACTAGCCAAATCGGTCCTTCCGAACGACTAAGTTATGCGCTTACCAACACATTTAGCAATTCATTTTTATATTATAGATAAAGAGTATAATATCTTTTTCATAACACATACGCAATAAGTTTCCCGCGGTGGTGTTATGTGTTTGGGTCCTAATTTTGGAGAACATTTTTCGTTTCCATCAGTAAGACGAAAAGTCTCTTCAACGTGTGTACGAAGTCGCTGGCAACAGCTAAGTTTTAAAAGTTAAAGTAATTCTAAGAGTTCTAAAACATTCAAAGTGTTGTTTGTTATTGCGAAATCACAACAAAATTACACCAAATACAAAATGGCGCTGGCTTTTTGCGTGACCGGTTTTCCTTAAAAAGCCAGCTATACTCGACGGCGACGTATAAACAAAAATAAATTTATCGTGACCTTTATTGAAAAACGCAGAGGAAACGCAAAATACTAATTTGCTTAGGAAAACTCAAAGGTGTATAGGTATTTCACTAATACACGACGCTTTATATGGTACTAGCAGTGTCATGCAGCTTCGCCTGCGTAACTTGGCTTTTACTGCACCGATTTTGATGAAACAAAGCCTATGTCACTCAGGGATAATGTAGCATTCTAAAGGTGAAAGAATTTTTGAAATCGGTCCAGTAGATTCGGAGCCTATTCATTTCAAACAAACAAACAAACAAAAAAAATCAAACATTTCCTCTTTATAAGATTAGTATAGATCATGAAGAAATTTTTTTCATGACAAAATACAGCTAACAAGGACGCGGCTCCCCTAATGATAAGAGATAACCGCAACCTATAAACACCATAGATGTTATAGGTGCGTCGCTCTCCTGTGGCCAGGGTGTTAAGCCTATTGTGCAAGTCTACCGGCTACTCTACCCTTCGGACAGGAAGATAACATTGTTATTCTGGCGGCAGGAATAGGATGGCATGGATTCCTACCCAGGAAACTTGCTGCACTCTACCTCCAGTGGTCTTGTTTGTAATGACCAATTTTGTCTTCGCTCGCCTCTTACGAGCTGCCAGGCAGGAAGTCTTTTCTATAAATTTTATAATCTTATATATAAAATTTTCGTGTCACAATGTCAGTTGCCGTACTCCTCCGAAACGGCTTTACCGATTTTCACCTAATTTTATATGCATATTCAGTAGGTCTGAGAATCGGCTACTATCTATTTTTCGTACCCCTAAATGCTAAGGGCCTCACCTCAATTTTTTTCTAAAATCACAAAAAAAATAGCAGAACCACGTCTTTTGGGTTCAGCTAGTAATAATATATAAATATCGTTGCTTGAAAAAACCCATTACTATTATTTGCCTATACCCAAACAAAAACGATAGGAACTGAGAAATAAGCGACCGCCTTTGCACAAATTAGACTAAACAAATTTAAATTAAATTTTGAACTTTTTAGTTACATTTGCTGTCAATGACTAACGGCCATACTCAAATGACGTCACTTATGATTGTTATTATATATTTATTACATTTATATATTACTGTTATAATACAATTATAATATATATAAATTACGTGTCACGTTGTTTGTCCGCGATGGACTCCTAAACTACTTAACCGATTTGAATCAAATTTGCACACCGTGTGCAGTTTGATCCAACTTGAAAGGTATAATAGCTTACATCTCAATTTATAATCAAAAAAAATAACATCCGAGCGAAGCCGGAATAGGCAGCTAGTACAATTATAATTATTCTTTAATCAGTCATTAAGTCAACATTTATTAAATGTTGATTGATGTCTCTGAGTGCCTCCGTAAAATAGGAGTCGCTAAAAGTCGTGAAAACTTAATAACCTAGTTGGTAACATTTAAAAATAATATGTTAACATTTTAAGTACTACCACTTTTTTGGCACTTGATACTCTCAGTCCACAACGTACAGGACTTGTTGTGAAAATATGTATGTATGTAAAAACTACAAGTTTTCTACAAAATTTTAAATTGTGTCAAAACTTACTTGTGTCACTTGTTTAATACTTGATTAGCTAATTAAAAATATGAATGTTCTAAATTTGTCATAATATAAAATCAGCAGTTCCCATACAATTGTGTCGTAAAATATTGTAAATACATATATTTATTATTTATAGCTTTTTATACACATACTTAAAATTATTAAAAGGTGAGCATACGTTTACCGTCACTAGCACCGTGACATCCGAGTTTCGCAGCAACCCGCCTGGATTAATATCACTGCCTACCTATTCCTGCCGCAACATCGTCAGTGCTTGCCGTTGACGTGTTCGGTTAGGAGGATAAGATTGCCAGTAAACTTATTTTTGCTCGAGGCCTAACATCTCGGCCTCAGGTTGGCAACGCACCGTTCCCACCTTTGGTGTCTCTAGGCGGCGTGAATTTCTAAATATCAGGAAATCCGTCTGCTTGTTTGCCTTCAAATATCATAATATAATAAACTATTCTAAATTTATTTTGGTACCTATTTATTTAAGCATTTCTATGTATTAGAATCACATTAATAAGTACATAGTTGGCTTACATCAATAACACAAGCATATAATCTGCGTATAAGGGGCCATGTATGCTAAAATACGTCAGCGATATACTGTTTTTTTCATACAAAGCAATTATGGATCTTGGCGAGAAAAATACACAAGATTAGATGAGACTAGTGTTTCCAAAACACGATTCATTTCACTTTGCTCGTTAGAAAAAAATCGAAAAGTTAACCCTTTTTTGAAAACAAAACCCATCTGTCTACTTCAATTATGAAAATATCGACACCAGATTTAACATAAACACAGATAAGTATTATACTTAAAAGATAACTGTTTCAGTTTTTTTTTTTCAAATTACTTTTGTAGTGTCAAAAATAGTGATTTGGCGCTTAAGACATTTACTTTAGAGCGCAATATTTCATAGTAATCATGGAACGGGGGAGTGCGCTGATTGGCTCTTCTGGCTGACTAAGTATGGGGCCTTAAAGATATTTAAAATAAATGCAGCAGGCAATTAAAAAGGGACAGCATACGACAGTTTTAGCATTTTTAGTATTTTTGTCTGCCTATGACATGACTGTCATTCACGCTGAATTTTCTGAAGCGATCATAATTGCATAGTTTGCTGGAAGAATATTTTTGTACTTAGAGATAAGGTCGCCTTTTGTGCATTTTTACTGCTTCTGTATTTTGTACGTTTTTGCTTTTTGTGTGCAATAAAGCATAAATAAAATAAGTAAGTAAAATAAAATTTAGCTTGTAGTACCTACTACTACATGTTCCGAATAAGGCTGTATTATGATACTTTCTATTCCGCTTACTACAAGTTTTACGTGGAAGAGGGGTAAAATTCAAACTGTAAATTTTTTTTTGATTATTTTTTTATTGTTTTGTTGTAGGTATGTGCTCTTCAGATTGAACCCATATTTTTTTCTTTTTTTCAAGTCATACCTAAGTTTTGTAGTTAAAAAATTGAAGACGAAACAGCGGCCTGTATAAAGATCCGAAATTTAATTACTTTGAACGTACAGATTATCTTACATTCTTCCTATCCTATTAATATTATAAATGCGAAAGTTGGTCTGCTTATTTGTTACTCTTTCACGCAAAAACTGCTGAACCGATTTTCATGAAATTTGGCACACACATGGAAGGTAGCACATAGGATAGTTTTTATTGCGAAACAATATTCCTGTGGAATCACGCGGAAAACAGCTAGTATAATTATATATCTATATGCCAAGTCCCCTACAGGCCGGACAGAGAGTATCGAGTGCTAAACGCCATAAGTTCGCCGGGTCGGCTAGTATGTTTATAGCTTGGTGAAGTTAAGAGATTGACTGAAAACAATTTCTTAGCTGTTAGAAAACTAAATCGACTAAGTATTTTCACCACAAATTTTCCTGAAGAGGTAGGCAGAGGCATAACCAGAAAACCTACGACTAGACGAAGAAATGTCCCACGATGT
>NJDC01000948.1:42097-68161 GCA_002245475.1 Calephelis virginiensis
AATTTTCGAATACAAATTACAAACCACGTTGTTTGGGATTGGATAAGACCACGGTTGGCGATAGGTTTGCCACCTATCATATTCAATATGAATCACTGTCAATACCTTCGGTTAATCGGTATCTCTATCTCTTTCGCGGATAGAGGTTAGAACATACCTATTCATTAAGTAAGCTGGTGGCCATTTTCAAACGATGTCAGAGTTTTTGGGAGAACAAAAGTACCTATACATATTTTGCAAAAATTTTCCAATTTTCGCCAGTCTTGCGTGGGAACTCACATGTTTCGCCCTTAAAAAAATCGTTCTGTCGCCGAAACGTTCATAGCGGAAAAGTCTGGCCTCAAATATCTCATAAGAGAATCGTTCTGTCAAAGAAATGTTTATAGTTGAAAATTCTGTCGTCAATTATTTCATGAGGGAATCGTTCTGTCGCCGAAACGTTCGTAACGGAAAAGTCTGGCCTCAAATATCTCATAAGAGAATCGCTCTGTTGGCGAAACGTTCGAAATGAAAAATTCTGTCAAGAATCTCATTAGAGAATCGTTCTGTCGGCGAAACGTTCGTAAATAAAAGATTACGTCGTTGTAAAAAAATAGAAACGAAACGACATGTCAAGGAATCACCAAGCGAATACATTTTTGTAGGAAAAAAGTTTCAAAATCGAAACAAACACTGGCAGTTTCTAAATAGACAGTTGGCCTAAATAGGCATTTGGCCTATTTTGTAAAACACAGAACCAACACATAATTAAATTATGGAGCCTTAAAATGCATTCAAAAGTGTCTTTTGTAAACGTTAACTAAGTAATTGTAGCCCAGCCTTTCCCGTTTATAACGATAAAAGTATCCATATACTTTAGAAGTATTAAACGGTCTGAGGGTAGTTGGAAATCGCGTGATATGACGTCACTTGTCAAGATGGCGCGAACTCGGGAGACAATGAATCTTGTGATTTATGTGACGTTTGAGCCATATTTAAGTTGCATTCAAGTTAGCGAACGGTTGCACAATAGATTTGATTTTTTAACTGACTCCAAAGAGGAGGTTATCATGTAGGCGGTATGTTTTTATATATTTAACACACGATAGCTCAGCCAATACCATGAACGCTTAAAGCAGCAGTATTTCCATGTTGGTAAATTTCTACTTATAAAACCAACCTTATGATATATATAAGGTTTTCTTTCTCAGAAGACAAATTGTTGAAACGATATTGTTTTAATAGCTTGTGGTAACCTCCATGATTGCAAAATTTTTTGAAAGGCAGATAAATGATTCGGGGGTGATCTCATTAAGATCCGACTAGTGATTAGTGAGTTATACTCAACCTTTATGTCTAGGTAAGACAAAGATTGAGTATAACTCAACTCAACTGTTCCGGTGAATTTCGTTTCACCCGTTCAGTTTGTATGGATTTTTTTTGAATTTTTCTCGCAGAAGACGTTGGGGATAAAAACTATCGATCCTATGTCCGTCTCCGGGTACTAAACTAACACGACTTTCTTTTATATATATTAAACTAGCTGTCTGTTCCAGCTTCGCTCGGACGGTAATTTTTTTAATCATTAATTGCAATGTCAGCTATTCTATCTATCAAGTTGGATCAAACTGCACACGGTGCATTTAAATCGGTTAAGTAGTTTAGGAGTCCATCGCGGACAAACAAAGTGACACGTAATTTATATATGTTAAGATATGTAATAACCTATTTAACTTACGCGTTACATTGTTTGTCTATGATGGACTCTAATCTACTTAACCGATGTTATCCAAATTTGCATTGTGAAAGATAGGAAGATAGGGCAGACATATCAATTTAAATTATCTTCTTCACGCCCATATCCCCAAAGGGGCAGGCATAGGTAGGTAAAAAATAACGTTGCCCGGGTTTCGAATTGCGCCTAGTTGACGGTAGGCTGGCTTATACATTGTGGCCTGTGGGACGTGGTGTCTTCGCCTAATCGTGAGTGCCCTTGTTGTACCTCTGCCTACCTCCTTAGAGACGGGCGTTAAGATGAAACAATTCAATAAATGCAAACAAAACCTATGTATAGTGTAGCAAAGAACCATCTCGATCACCTTTCGATCAGTTTTCAAACAGAAAACCCGCATCGCTATTGGTCCACCGTCGACCCGTATTAAGTTATGATGTCTCACATACATACATTACATTACGTCAAACTCATAACACATACTATAGTTATTTCATCCCCATATCTAAACGTACCGGGAGCGTCTATTTCGTGGAATATAAATCAATACTTAAACAATACCTTTATATTAAAAATAACAGCGCGTTTAAACATTTTGAACATTTTTTATAGGCTTTGTAATAAATTTGAAACATATCTTCACACCCGTATCCCCGAAGTAGTAGGCAGAGGCCCAACAAGTGCACCGACTAGAAGACAGTCTCAAAATGTGATACGTGGCAAGTCAATGCCAATATGTCGCATTGTCCCATATTATCCACTCTTGGCCAAAGTTATTTTTATTCGAAAATTTAAAAAACGCATTTTATTTCCTGCCCGACCCGGGAATCGAACTCGGGACCTCATGAAGTCAAATTCTACACTGGACGGCTAGAGGTGACAACAGCCTCGAAGCAGTCGAAACACATAAACCTCCCTTGCAATCGGGTAGAAAAGCGGGTGGTGTTCATAGATTAAACCGTTAACACTGCTATTTGTTTAATGATATAAATAAATTATCGTTAGTTATTTTGTTCGTTGATCCCCAAATCAAACTCTATTAGCTATCATTGTTCTTTTATCAGCACCTTGTAGATAATTAGGGTTGTCATTATACTACATATTTGTTGTAGTGAGTTTTTTATGACATTAGGTGGTAAAAAATAACAAGATTTAAGTGTTTTTTGATGGCAGTGATTAAAACATTGCTTTGAACATACTTTTTATATAATTTTAGTAATTTCTATTAAATTTAAATTATTTTATCTACTCTTTAACACATGCATGTGCTTACAAGGAGTTAATCCAAGTTATGTACGTGTACGTGTGTGCCAATTTTCACGAAAATCGGTTTGTCAGTTTTTGCGTAAAGGAGTAACAAACAAATATAAAAACTTTCGCATTTATAATATTATAATAAGATAATAGGACTAGCGTCCACTAACGGCTTTTTCTGCCAGTCAAATTATAAAGAATCTTTATTAATTGTAGTCAAAGCGTTCTGTTGTAAAAACTATATTACTGTAAAGTTTCTACTAAATCTCTTCAACAGTTTATTATATGTAAAAGAATAAAAAAACATCCAACTATTCATCCGTCTTCACAAACTTTCACATTTACACCTGATTAGTCGTTAGGTGCCCAGTAAATAAAAAGATCCATTGTGACAACCCTACTGCTATCTGCAACACCGGGTAGGCGCGCCTATTATAATAATCCATCAAATCGTTGACCAGAAATTCTATATTGTATCATGTTATAATACTGTTGTGCTCTTATCAGTATACAAACTTTTCAATCGCGTCGACTAGGTCGAATGTTTAGTGTCCTAAAAGCGTTACGAGTACGACACGGATAATCGCGAGGCCTAGGTTTGGTCGCCGACTTGGACAAGCATTTATGTAATGAACATTTTTTTATGTTAGAGGTCAGCGATTAGCATACGGCTTTCTGCTCTCGTGACGGTAAGAGAAAACAATGTCCTATAGACACCATAATCTACATCCCTATAAAATTTCATCTAAATTCGTTAAGTACAATGATTTCAAAGGGAGTAATATATATGTCTATGGTTAAGTAGCTTTTACGAGAAAAATAGTAAACATATCCATCCTCATTCCTTCCAAACTTTCGTATTTATAATATTAGTAGGATATGGTGTAGAAGCAATGGTGTCTATAAATTGTTTCTTACCATCAAAAGAGCCGAATGCTTTTTCATTGTCTTAGGCGTGCCAAATACATGCGGAATTTATTTACCAAATTCCGTTTAAAAAAAACTAGTACTCAGCTAATCCATATAAACCTATAAAGCTACCACATGCATATCGATATTTTTCGTATGGTATTTGAGTGGAAATGTATAGTCGAAAATTTCAAAATGTGATTCCACTTGGATGCCATAAAAATCCAATAGAAGGAAATACTTCATTGCATGAATATGAGTTTTCTAAAGCTGTTACATAACTGTTATAGTATTTACCTGTTCTACCACATTATGGTATGCAATATTTACTTAGTAACTAAGATACATTAGTTAATTACGTATTATGCTATAAAAGTCAATTTTATTTAAAATTATTATACCATGTCTTTTGATTATATTATATCAAATTTTTTTAAGTGAAAACTTCTTTGGCGGCGTTGCGCACTTTTTTTGGAATGGGTAAAAACTTCTGAACTCGCGTCAGGACACGTGACCTGTGTGCCGAGTGTGAGTTTTTGAAATGGTTGACTTTACTATGGCGTTTACGTTTAATGACCTAAATATATGGAATTATTGTCAGCGCCTCTAGCGGATTAATTAATCCAAATTTATGGAAATTATTCCATAAATTTGGATCGTTCAAACGCGCAATAAATTAATATTGTATTTTACCACATAATGATAGTACTTTTATACTGATAATTAAAGCAATTCGTGCAAAATTATTCCCTGACCATTCCAAAATATCAAAAATGTACAACGTTAATATTCAAGTTTTCACTTCTGCCGGCACTCCCGGATTGCAACCCACCGTTTTTTATCATTTCATTTCAAATTCAAATCAATCATTTTATCAGTTATATTCTATTTTGGGTATTATTTAGTGTTAGTATCGTTAACTCATAATGTGACAAGTAAATAATAATCTTCCGTTCGAAGTTTGAGTAGTGATTTCTTCATAACTTTATTTGACACTTTAATGTACATAAAGAAAAATACAAGATATAAGGACTTATGTAATATCGTCTGATTGCGACAAAAACTTGCTAACGCAAGATACATCGTTTCATGGGTAATAGTATTTATAAACAGATTTGCTATAATATAACTGACTATTGCAGTTGGTTGGTAAAGAACAGGAAATATGACATCATGGCTAATTTTACAGGCAAGTCAGAAATTAATTAACAATTGTTTTAACTTTTAACAGATTTGACAAACCGATAGCCTTGACGAATCGGAATTTTTGACAAAATCACTAACAGTCTTGACGAGCCAGTATTTCTCGTAGATTTTTCCAGCTTTTACATGCTTCGGTAAAACAAAAACTAATCTATGATATAAAAAATAATTTCTAAATGTGTTGGTGAGCGCATAATTTCCGAACGACTGAATCGATTTGGCTAATTCTTTTTTTGTTGTGTTAATTATTGTTAGAAGAAGGTTCTTTTGAAGAGAAAAACCAGGAAAATTGCAAGGGAGATGGGAAAAACAATACTTTATTTTTCTTTATACAAACTGAACGGGTGGAACGAAGTTCGCCGGGACAGCAGTTATAAAATGGGGGATAGAATAAACTGCTTGACAAATAGAAAAAACAATTTAGCCTTGACAAATTATACCCTTTTTTTAATTTATGGAAAATACCCTCTGAATACCCGCCGCTCTCAGGGAAGAGCAGCAGCTTATGTCGGACTCGAACCGACTGAAAGCCATGCGATGACCTTCACTCCACCCGGCTAGGAGCGGGGTCGGGTTGCTTAGGCATTCACCACCTCGTTCCGCGGCTGGACCAATTGTACCCCTAATTTATATTAACAGTCAACAAATTTTTTATAACATCAATCTCAACAGAAAGTATGTAATTTACTAACTTAAAACTTCCAAATGCTTATTTTAAAAAACACAAAATTTTGCTTTAACTGTTTTTGTTACTATTGTGCAATTTAGTACAAAATACGAATTTATCTCGAATAGAAGAAATAGCTTAATTTTGAAAAATAACTTTCTAAAAGTTCTTCTTGTTGTTGACAACCCTAATGTTAGTTGTGAGACTTGTGAGGTCGAATAGCACGGTAATATATAGATAATATTACCGTGCGAATAGGCAGAGTGAAAAATTGTAATGATTCTGCTGTGCACAAACTTAACTTATTTTAAATGCGTGCTATCTTTTTCAAATGACACGAAAACAAAAGAGATGGAACATTTTAGACAAATCAAATCATGACGTTAAGCAAAGAAATAGATTATAAGTACGTGTGTAGAAAGGCGTGTACAACCTAATCTGGTAGCACTAAAAGTGTTTTGTCTCTATTTATTATTTACGTTGAAAGAAGACAGCGATATCTTAAAATTAGTTTGGGAAAAGCAACAAAATTACCACTAACGTATTTTTATTCATTTTTGTTTTTAAATGTAGTTAATTCCTATCAATCATGAAATTAATAATCTGTATCTAAAGGCGGTATGCCTTTTTTAATGACTTTAGTATGTAAAGAAGCTGACGGACGGGCATATAAAGATTAATTAACGATTAGAAATACCCATTGCCTGTAAACGCCAAAGACGGTAATAGTGTTTTTCGGCTTGAGGCTAGAATGTTCGGCCTTTGTCGGGAGTAAATAATCCGTCCACTCTGCCTGCCAGATCGACCCACCTCTTACGGAGCTCGGAGTTGGACGTTTGAAATTTCATGAAATCAAATAATCTGACTTCTCTTTCACCGACTCCGAAAAGGAGGATACAATACAATAACTTTATTGTGCACAAAATACGGAGACATTACAAATACATCATATAATGCTTAAATTATAAGATACACAATGGCGGCCTTATCGCCAAGTCAGCGATCTTTTCCAGGCAACCCCAGAGTATGGAACAAGATTTAGCGAGATACTGTGTAATGGTGCTTTTAAAAAGTTGGCATTTTTTTCGTTTGTTGCGCGATTACTCATCAATAGTGAATGGATTTTGTTTCTTTTTTCGAAAGGTGGTTTATGAGTCATGATTCCTAAGTAACCGCAATATTTTAATAACGATCGGACAAGTGGACTTAAGGGGCCATGTATGCTAAAATACGTCAGCAATATACTGTTTTTTTTTTCATACAAAGCAATTATGGATCTTGGCGACAAAAATACACAAGATTAACATTATTATGCTTAATAAGACTAGTGTTTCCAAAACACGATTCCTTTTACTTTGTTCGATAGAAAAAAATCAAAAAGTTAACCCTTTCTTATAAGCCAAACCCGTCTGTCTACTTCAATTATGAAAATATCGACACCAGATTTAACTGATAATGTGATTTATTACGAGGTTAATTTGCTTTTTCTTGTATCAAAAACATAAAAAATAAATGGATTTTAGTTTTATCCACCTATTATCATCGTCAACGTGTTTTTTTTTTCTGATTTTAATATTCGCAAAACAATGCGAATATGCTAAAAATGCGAATATCCGCGAATGCGAATGCTAATATACATTACATCACTACTTTAAACACACCAATAACATAGTACTTGTCATAACTTATTTACGAATAGGTATAACATTTCTATTATTTTTTTTACCTTTTTTTTTATTAGCAATATATATTTGTATTAAGTAAATATTGGTGTAGAGTGGTTTATAATTTTGATAAGGATTTTTTTATTCTATTTTTATTTTGCATTGCTTTTTCTCTATCTTATGTTAGCTGTAAGATATCTCTTGTTAGAGATAAGCTCGCCTTTTGTATAGTATTTATATTTATATCCTCTCGCTGTCGATCTCTATTGTGAGTACAATAAAGTGTTAAATAATAATATATTGTCTTTATAAGTTCGTGTGTTTTACATGAGAACATCTGTCTGCTATTGCTTCCCTAACTTTACCTTGCGATTTACTGAGTCACTGAATGCGGAAAATCGAAACAAGGTGATTTGCACATTTTAAAATTTCGAACTCTTAGTTGGAATTTTGTAACATTTTATAATAAACCAGTTCTAATCACTTTTGATAGGCACAAGTAGGTATCTCACATACACACACACACACACACGCACGCATGCACGCACGCACGTACGAACGCACGCACGCACGCGCGCACACACAGTGACGGACAAATTTTATGTATTCGTTAAAATAATTATGTGTATAATTTATGTGTAGGAGAAGTGCACGCTAATATTTTTTAATAATAACGCTTATAAAGTACATTAAATCAATAAGTATAACATTACTCACACTACCATGCATTTGACACACACAAACAAATATATTGATGATAACGATAAAAGATCACAGGTGGCGCACTAAAAAGTTTGGAAACAAAGTAGTTGGTCTTGAGAAAAAAAGATGGCGTTCTTATCAACAAGATGTTAAAATTTGGATATTAAAATATTAAAAAGTAAATATAAATAAGCGGAGTAAAACTGTAAAATCTGAATTCAACTATTTCATTACCACGTCACGATTTGGTAATACATTTTTTGGAAGATAGCATATATGATTCCGAAATGGTCCCACATGTATTTTATCAACATCTTACTGAGTGGTATACAAGTTATATTTAATAATTCATGTTGACGACCTCATTAATTAATATATAACTTAAGTAATCGTCTCTGTGGTCTAGCGCTCGAGTGGTAGACTTAAATTCATGAAGTCTTGAGTTCGGCAGTCCCGGGTTGGGCAGCACAACAATGTGTTTTTACAATTTTCTGATAAAAACATACCCGTGATTGGATATGTGCTCGGTTGATCATAAATGGCATCTATCACATTGTGGGCATCTATCGGCTAGTCGTGGGTACCTCTGCCTATCTCTTGGTGTATACG
Organism: Calephelis virginiensis; assembly: GCA_002245475.1. Lineage (NCBI taxonomy): Eukaryota > Metazoa > Arthropoda > Insecta > Lepidoptera > Riodinidae > Calephelis > Calephelis virginiensis. The sequence goes on from NJDC01000948.1 coordinate 50,817, forward strand.
GGCGTGAAGAGACGCTGATTGAAGCTGTATAAAAAAACTAAAGTGTTTATAAAAAAACTATAGCAAGCACGTCGTCCTTCAACTTGACTCGTCCGTTCGCCGACTCACGACCTCGAATCGTTTTGGAGTACGTTCACCATAATACACGAATGTTATAGGATAGGAGACACACTGTATATACGCCACTCGTAAATTTTCAGATTATGTTAGACTAACGTGGCTTTTAAACTACCATATATGTTAATGGTATAAGGCAGGGATTCCCAAACTGTGCGCCGCGGCGCCCTGGTGCGCTATAGAAAGTAAAGAGGGGCGCCGTGAGTCGGTATATATAAGGACTTTTCAAATTAGTGCACGATACTTTACCTGGGCATTCTGAATATATAACTGAATCAGTAAAAAAAAAATCGGACTTAAAATAAATTAATTACAGCATCTAATATTTCATATACAATTACGCAAGTTCAATGACCCGTCCTCGTCACCTGCGCGATGACGCGTGACACCTAGATACAGTAGGTATGCGTGTGTTACGTTTATTGCGTGTCCTATCCCAAAGATAGGCTTTGAACTGATTGATCATAAAAAATAGTGAATGTAGGCGTGTGGTGAAGATAAGATCAGGCTTAGGTATGTACCTAACTACAAAAATGATTTACGTAGCTACCTATTCACACTATTTACATCCATATTTAAACATATCCACCATTGTAGGTACTCAATGCAACACATAGCACGGTTGTTGATGTGTCTTTAAGTATTGTTCGTAGGTTCCTATTTTTCTATAACTTTTTAAGGTAAGGTCAGTTCAACTGTGTGGTTCACTTTCAATGTCAGTCAAATCTTCGACCCTACCCACATGAAGAAGTCGGGAGGCGTCAGGTCAGGTCAGGTAATCACACTAGCCACCCTCAATTCAATTTTCACCATTGGAAAGGTTATCATGAACACTTCGCGAAAAATAAACACAAACACAAACAAAAACCTAACATACCCCAAACGCGATCAAACACCAACTGTGATCAACTGCTTCGAGAAATGACTATATTAGAATTATTAGGGTGCGGGGTGGGGCTCGACGACGGAAGAGCAAAGCGGCAAGCGCATCGATACGTGACCTTGATCAGAACTTAAAACTAAGATTTTTTATGACTTAGCAACAGCTGTTACTTTCGCGGCTAATTATTACCTAGGTAAGTACTACATATTAAATTAAAAAATAAAATACTGGACCGAGATATTTGTACTGTGTGATATGTAAAGATTTTTAAATTATTAAAATTTTAATAAAACAAAAACATTAGGGGTTTTTACCAATTTAACAGATAATAGTACATTACATAATACCTAGTAGCCTGTAGGTACAAATAAACATTAAGTAGCTAGGTACATTGTCACACGGCAGCCGTGAGACAATCAGCTGCTTTATAGAGTTCGTTGACCGCCATGCGTTATAGCGAGAATTAATTCTTGTAATATTTTATTTATTTTTCGTTTTAGATTTTTTTATTATTTTTTATGTTTCCAGGCACGCATTCCGAGCCCGTGTTTAAAATATCGTTAACTAATTTGAGAAAGCTCTGTATATATGGCGAGTTTGTTTGAGCGCTCACGTCGCTTAAGAAAATGGCCTCGCCAAACTAAAATGACACACACGAGATTTTAAATTTGTAACAACGACCGTCGTCACTCTCTCACTAAAAAGTACCTAGAGTAGCAGTGTCACGTTTTATTCCGCGCTATGAAAAGCAAACTCACCCGTCACATTGATTTATGCTCCAATGCTTTTATAATAAAAAAAAACTTAATTTCATTCTGTGGATTTTTTAAGTTTTGTCCCTCTCTGCCTACTCTAACTGCTAGTGTTGAAGGTATCTTGCCACTGTTTCTTTTGCAAATAGCTAGATTGGGTAGGGCGCCCTGACAAAATACTAAACTTGAAACTGCGCCGCAAGCTGAAAAAGATTGGGAACCCCTGGTATAGGGTATTCTATTATCCTACGGCCAGGGTCTATCAGTTTTCGGCACTGATCTTATAGCGACAGGATTATATAAGGGGATGCTTACTGCACAACTCTCTCCTATACACATAGTTATAACTGCCTGCACTTCCGCCGCATTCCAATCGGTGATGGATTTTAGAGGTACACAGGCAACCCAAGTCCAAGTCGAGTAGGTATATGGGGTATGTGAAATAAACAATTTCCTGTCCTTTTTCTTAGTACGATAGTCTAAAATACAGCACTAACGGGCACTGTGGTAATGTGTGTATAACTCCTACAAATTTAATAGAAAACATACACACTTGTGTAGGTAGAACCCACGATCTCCCTTACAACGTTCACAAAAAACCAGTCTAACTTAATGACTTTAGACATGAGACAATTATTCATGGTCACGGTCCTTGCGACTGGACTGAAATATTTTAACGCGTTGGTCTAAAAACAAAAATACTTTATTATAAACTATCAAACTAAATTTCAAATAAATTTGTGTGTTATGATTTTAAGAACACTACAAAACGGTAAAGTTAGGTTTCTTTCACACCTTTATTTAACAGACTCCAAAATGTGTACGCTATCATTTTGTCTGTATTTTGGCGATTGCGCTGTCGAAAACGAATAGATGTTGATAGATTTTTTTCAAAGAGGTTTTAGGTAATTATTTAGAAGTGGTCTCATACAATATATTATGCATACTTTTTGTTTACCTGGATGACGTAGCAATAAAATTGACCGATTCACAATCTTTTATCTGTGATCGAAATACGTTAATCAAAAGTCGTGAGTTTTATATTATTGGTTGTATGAGATAGATGTTAAGAGATTTCGCAAATTGAAACTACCTTAACATCTAAGATGTCCCAGAAAAAAGATTGTTATTTGTTATAGGTAGTATGTATAACTCTGCAGTTCGCTCAAATTGTACCATCGCCTTACCTATCCCATTGCAATAACGTCAGTGCTTGTCATTGTCGTGGTCTAGGCTTGAGGATGATGTAGTCTATTAACTAACACACGTGGTCTAAAAAAGATAACGACGACGAACCTGTGACTGAGAATGTCTATTGTCTATAGACGACGACTATTTCTTACATTCAATAGCGCAGCCTACATATTCACAATCTTGGAAGATATAAAAACGCGCTTACAAACCTAACTGGTTTAAAAATCCAGGGATGCTTATGATAATATTACTTGTTACTGTCCAAAATAACCTCGTCCGACTGCTGTCTTTCCCAAAGTTATGGTCACATTAGTTCTTATTATGCCTGATACGCTATCAGTAAATATCAGAGACTTATGTTTTAAATCTTTGGTTATAGATACAATGTGAAATATAGTTTCAAAATACGGTTGCGAGAATAGGAAAATATACCTATGTTTTTACATGTATTGCCTGACATCAACAACTTCTTATAGTTTGTGTGGAAAAAAATAAAGCATTGCTTTTCCCCAATTCTAAGCAATTTTCCCGATTTTTTCTCCTGAATCTTCTGACAATAACTAACAAATTGATCCATCCGTTCAGAACCACACGAAGAAGAAATTTATTTTGATATGTTCCCAATCACAATAGTTCCAGTGAAATAATTTAGATTAATGGTAATTCCGTTGCATTACTGGAATATTTCAGTCCAAACAACTTGGTGTAAGTCTTTTCCCATGTTTCTGCTATTGCATTACCTATTTCCGTTTTTATTACATAATTGCTTGGCATTGTCGTTATCCTGTTTGGATGGTATTGTAGACGGTAAACTTATTTATGCAAAAGACTAAAGAGTCTAGCCTCAGGTCGGCCACATATCATGAACGTCTTTGGTGTCCAGTTTATTTTGTTTTTCAATTTTCGCTAATAAGAGAAAACATCGAGAAGAAACTAATCTTCCTAAATCGTCAGTCCAAATAATAGACAGTCATTCTTTATCAAATACTAGCTGTTGCCCGCTTGTTCATACAGGAAAATTGCTTCCGGACAAAAGCTATCCTATGTTTTAATCTAGGTTACCCTCTATGTGTTTGCCAAATTTCACGAAAACTGGTTCAGCAGTTTTTGCGTGAAGGAGTAACAAGCAAACATACAATTTTTCGCATTAATTACATTTATAGGAATATAGGAGTTGTTATTGTTTCTGTTACAGCAAAAGAAGTACAAAAGCGATGGCGCTCGATTCGCGACTCATACACGAAGGCGTACCGCCAGGGCAAGTGTCCCCCGCCGGAGCAGTGTGCACCCGGCAGCAGGAAATACCATCACCACAGGCAGATGTCCTTTTTATTACGAGCATTGCAAAATAAGTACGTACCTTTGTTACTGTCAAACGATGTGAAACACTGCAAAACAAATTAGATCGTTTCTAAATCTGATGATTTGTGAGAAATACCAATTAAGTTATAAGATAGTAAACAAGCAGGTGGCCTTTATCGAGCCAAAGATTAAACTTCGTCGATAGACATCATTTACGTTGCAAGTGCATTGCTATCTTAAGGCTGGGCCAATCTTAGGCCATGTTCGCAAGTCTACAGGTTCAGCAAGGAACACGATGATTGCGAGCATTGACAGCAAGGAGGCCAGAACTAGTAAGGCGGTGGTACCAATTCTGGTGAGCTGCTGCACAATACTCGACACTAACAGGACACAATGCCATTATAGTGTCCTGCTAGGTTAAACGTTTGTTTTACCTTTGTTTATGAAATAAGCACACACGCAAACACACACACCTTGCGATATACACTGTGTCAATACAAGGAATAAAAATAATCTTGCTTTGTATGAGTACTTTCTCCACAGAGTAAACTATTCTTTCTTGGACGAATGTATACTTTTTTAAAATCAACTTCCTGATTATATGAAAGATCTTCCAATTAATAAGTTTAAGAAATGTGTCAAATTTGAATTAAATTAAAAAGGTTATTATACGCACCGTTACCACTTTGATGTCTCTAGGCGGCGTGAATTTCTTACCATCAGGAAATCCGTCTGCTTGTTTGCCTTCCAATATAAAAAAAAAATTGCTTCTAATGCCAGTCTGGACACCATAGATGATGATGATGATTCTAGATACACACTGTCTTGGATGTTAGGTCAATTGTGCAAATCTAGTGGCCACCCTACTCTCCGGACCGCAACATGTCAGTGTTCCTAAATAAACATAAATATTCATTTTATTAAATCTTTTTATATAATGAGTCATTTCATCTCCTCCTACTTGTCCTACAAATATTATAAATGCGAAAGTTTGTATGTTTGTTTGACTCCTTCATGCAAAAACTGCTGAACCAATTTTTAATGAAATTTAACCCTCAATGGTTTGACTAACACATTGGATAGGAGGATAGGAAAAATGTTTTTGTGGGACCATTCATTAACGCGGGCAACAGCTAGTACTAGTTATAAATGCAAAAACATATACATGTATTTGACTTGCAAGTGCTTTTACAATTATTAACGCTTCTCAGTCTGATCTTGTCAGACTAAGATTGCATCCTAACTTGACTTTACCATTTTCCCGTTTCTACGTTTACAATCGTCCTTACTATAAGGTATTCCGTAAATAAGCAGGTGGAATCCTTTAGGCCCCATACTTAGTCAGCCAGAAGAGCCAATCAGCGCACTCCCCCGTTCCATGATTACTATGAAATATTGCGCTCTAAAATAATATCTTAAGCGCTAAATCACTATTTTTGACACTATAAAAGTAATTTGAAAAAAAATATAAAAACTGAAAGAGTTATCTTTTAGGTTACTGTGGTACTTATCTATGTTTATGTTAAATCTGGTGTCGATATTTTCATAATTGAAGTAAACAGTTGGGAGTTTTGGCGCCATCGTGAATGAAGATGGTCGTATTTTTTTCACAATTATTGAATTTAGTGTAAAACATGAGAAAATTGGTTAATTTAGGTGGGAATTAGTTTAATTTTGTTCAGTGAACGTGCACAAATGAAATAATCATGAAGAAATTAGTGTAACGTCAATTTCCTCGCTGCCGCCAAATCTCATAGACGAGCTTGTGTAACGAAACCACTGTTTTACTCAAGACCAGACATGACTTTGTAAATTAGTGACTAATTACTGAAATAAAGAATGAATACGGAAGACATGAATTGCAAATATGCAACAAGAAAAAGATTTATTAATACGGAAGACGTGGCTGTATGGACTCAGATCCTTTGCCTTTCCCCGACTGGGGTAAACAGTTGGGTTTTGCTTTCAAAAAAGGGTTAACATTTTGATTTTTTTCTATCGAGCAAAGTGAAATGAATCGTGTTTTGGAAACACTAGTCTTATAAAGCATATTAATGTTAATCTTGTGTATTTTTGTCGCCAAGATCCATAATTGCTTTGTATGAAAAAAACAGTATATTGCTGACGTATTTTAGCATACATGGCCCCTTAATGGTAAATAACAGTAATGCTTAAAATTTTCAATATCTCCGACAAGACCTACATATAAGCTGTGAATTACTTACTTCCCATTTACACAAAAACCCATTGAAATCTTTTTACAAACTTCTGTCACATAGTTTGTCATATACACGACTTGGTTAACAATTTTCTTATAAAAGTGTACCTTTAAGTGATAAATTCGTAAATAATTATTAATATCGCCTTTGTGATCTAGCGGTCCAGGTTTTGGACTTGACTTCATGAGGTCCCGGGTCGGGCAACAAATATAAAATGTGATTTTTCCAATTTTCTAAAAAAATGTTGCTCGGGATTGGATATGTGTTTAGCGATATCCTATCACATTGTGGGACTTACTGTCTTACATCTTCGTGGATATGCGCGTGAAGATACTAAATAATGAATTGGTAGGTACCACTGAACAAATTACTAGATACTAGCTGCCCGCCCTCGCTTCGCTTCGGTTATTCAAGAATAAAATTCAACGATATTTTATTTTACGCCCGGAGATTTTAACTTTTTGATAACTCATTAGTTGTTAATTTTTTTCTGATAGTGTAAAAGGCAATTTTGATCCAAATTACACGCATAACGTATTTAACAGATTTATTTGATTAAGGGTTAATACTGTATTGTTAAAAATATGTTCTAAAGTAACCCTTCATTTTACTGTTTTAAGTAAATGCAAAAAACGGTTATTGTGGGTTATTCTTCAAAGATAGACATATACCACCGCTTACTTTTTTTTAGATCTATCGAAGAGGAAAAAATCCCACCTTACATTACGTTTTGTTAAAACTCAAAGGTTTTGACAGCGTTTTCGAGGAAAGCTCCCGATCGGCTTATTTTTGCTGACATATTGAACTAATATCGTTGTAATATCGTTTGTTTGTACAAAACATAAACTTACTATACACTAAAACCTTCCTCAAAAATTGTTCTATCTATTGTTGAAAACCGAATGAAAATCCGTTCAGTACTTTTCGAGTAAATCGCGAACAGACAGACGCGGCCGGGGACTTTGTTTTATAATTTGTATTGATGATACTATCCCAACGTAAGCAAATTATATGCTTATGTTATAGGTGTTAAATGACGATACATGGATAGTATACATTAAATAAAACACCCAGACCCAGAAATGCGGACACTATGTAGGAACTGATGATTAAAATAATTCTTATGACTTATCTTCCCCCGAGTAATTATTTGTTTACTGCATTCCAGGAAACCAAGATACTCTCAAGACAAATATGAATCGTTTTCCGAAGTATCAAGCTCTCCCCAACACGCACCATCAGATGACATTCCAAAAATAAAACACGAACCAATGGACAAACCACTAGATCTAAAAACCAAACCGGACCCACAAGAAAAACACGAGACACAAGACAAATCGAGTCAAACTAATATCGATTCGGATAAAACACTAGAAATTAAAATCGATGCCAACTCGATTCTACCAGATGACCATTTCGACGATGACAAACTGTTCATGAGCTCTTTGATACCGTTTTTCAAGAAAATGGACGACGATACAAGGTTACTCTGTAGGATTGAGGTTCTGAAGATAATAAGATACGCGTTACAAGGTCACAAGTGTTTCGAGGCTTTGAAAATGGCGGAGGATAGTTTTTTTAAAAATAAAATTAGTGGTATATTGAATAAGGAGATTATTGATACTTCTAAGGGAGATTCTACATTGACAATGACTACTCGGTCTGCTGATGGAAGCAGGCCTATAAGAAAACGAAGGGTAAGTTACATTTTTATCACTGATTTGCCTATAGACAAGCTATAGTACTGTCGGCACGCACTCCTGGAGGTGGAGGTGATCCTACCCTACAGGCAATTCAGAAAAGTTACGAATGTACATCTTCGTAGTGATCAAGCAATTCAAGTTCACAACTATCGACGCAAGGCTCATGATTTAAGAAAATCCTACATCGTGATATTAAAGTTTTTTCTCCCATTAACATACACAAATAACCATCAGTTGCCCGCGTGGTCCCACAGGAACATTCTTTCGGGATAAAAATTATCCTATGTGGTTTGTTAACACTAAGTTATCTAAGTTACTCTCTATGTGTGTACCAAATTTTATGAAAATCGGTTCAGCAGTTATTGCGTGAAGGAGTAACAAACAAACAAAAATACAATCTTTGGCATTTATAATATTAATAGGACTTTATTTTATTTAGGGTTGGGTTATAACAGGCAAAACACGAAATCTGTTCCATCTGTTACTGTTCCAGTCAAATAACTGTTCCAATGGAACAAGCCATGATATTGCAATATAATAAGCTCCTTACCGTTACGCAAGTAACAGACAAAAAACAGGTGGAAATGGAACTTGTGCTCCACCGATCTTTGTTTTGAATTGATTGTTATTAAATCGGCTCTGTGGTCTAGCGGTTCAGGTGTTGGACCTGACCGCATGAGGTCCCGGGCTCGAATCCTGAGTCGGGCAACAAAAACAAAATTTGGTTTTCCCGATTTTCTAAATTAAAAAAAAATGTTGCTCGGTATTGGATATTAATATTGGTGCCCGGTTGGCGATAGGCTTGCCACCTATCACATTATGGTACTTAGTGTCTTCGGCTAGTCGTGGGTGCTATAGTTGTGCCTCTGGCTGCCTCTTCGGGGATATACTTATAAGATACTTTTTTTTTTAATTTGAACGGATGGACTAATTTTGGTATTTCTATTTTTGTTGTGTTCAGTACTGTGTTGAGATTGTTCCTAGGAAAAGAAAAACCGGGAAAATTGGAAAAACAATACTTTTTTTCATACATTTTAGTAGCTGTCAATTTCAAGCGATAAGAAGTTCGCCGGGTTGGGTAGTTTGTTATAAACACTATAGTTTCCATTTTCGTGTTTCATAGACTTGTCACGTGCCTAAATCCAATACACACAGTATATGGAACAGTTTCGGGACAACAGGTACGCATTGTTCCGTTCTGAAACCAGTTCCATGTTCCTGTTCCATGTAGCTGCTCCGTAGCTGTATATAGGTAGTCCTAATTTAATTTTAAATGAGAAAACAGTAAAGAAGCACATGACTTTCTTGATGGGAAGAAATAAAAAAATTAGAAAATCTTTTTTCAAAACAAATAACAACAATATCAAACTGAATATTGCAAATATTAAAGTTAATATTTATACGTACAAACACATAAGTAAAAAATGTGAACTTTGATATATTTAATATTTCAATAATTGAATTAAAAATGTTGCTTTCCAGAATCATTCCCCGTCACCTTCACCAGTGACAGTCAAGAGGAGAGGTCCTGGTCGGCCTAGGAAGGTTAGTTTTGTTAGAATAAAATATAGAAAAAAAGTCGTCGTCGGGATGTGACGACTCCATCTACTAGTAGTAATCTAGTAATTTAGGGTATTGGAATAACTAAATATAATATGTTATATGTACAGTTCTTATATGGTAGAATAATTTTAGTAGTAACCTGAGTGTATGTGGTAGAGCGATGTGCAGTATGTTACCTGGATTGGTACCTACCGCTGTCTTATTTATCAGCGCCAGTGCTCGCCCTTGTCGTGTTCCGCTCTGGAGAGTAGGGAAGCAGGTGAACGACGGTTTCCTTTTGTTCGATATGTTTTAAAAAAAAAATAAGATTAAGAACGAAAGCGGATTATGGTCAAAACCTGACTTAGAATTAATAACATTGGTCATTTAACATTGAGAAATACAATCAAGATTGATTCAGTAGTTTTCCGTAATGTAGGCAACAAACAAGACTAACTTATTAAATAAGAAAGACAAAATAATTTAAGCTTATAAGTGATCGGGAAGCTAACATTTTTATGGAATATCTTCTTAGTACTGGGACACATATTTTACGGTTGTATAATGTGGAGAGACGAAAAACCACCGCTCGTTATATATGCTGAATGCTTACTCCGCAGGTCCGACCACCCCCATCGGATTCTGACGAGGAACAGCTGTCCAAAAAACGGCTGCCCAAACTGAAAGTCCCTCCCGTGGACGTCAGCCTCGCGACAGAAGAGGACTCGTATAACAAGGCCACAAGTATCGCACAACTCTCTACACCTCTCTTCATGAAGGTATGCTTTTAACATAATTCTATCTTTTTCCAATTAAACAAAAAGAAAAAGATAGAATTTTTTAGACATGTCAGATTAGTCGGCACATATCAACTCACGACGTTTTTAATCTTTGAAAATGTCATGTGCAAACTTATCAGACAATACTAACGTCTTTTGTCTCTTTCTATTACTATCGTTGAAAGAAGATAACGATAACCTAAAATCAGTTTAGTGGGAAAAGATTTTGTATGAAAAGGGTAATGAATGTGGAGGAAGCCAGGCAGGTCTGCCGGGATCGTGAGGTTTGGCACTCGATACTCTCTGTCTACCCCGTAAGGGACTTGAAGTGATGTATGATGAACGTGAAGATATGTAAGTATGTAGTTTGTATGTAGTAGTGTAGTATGTTAGTGCAGCAGCTAATACTAATAAATTAATATCAGCTAATACTAATAATACAACAAAATAAAACAAATTAACTACTAACACAATTTCCACTAAATAAACAGCCTTATCATAAATTTAGCGATCTCTTCAAGGCAATCTTATGATGTGGAACAACTCTCACACTAAAATTAATAAATATCCCGAAAGCAGTAGCTTGTTGCAAATACACTCTGAGCAACTTAAATGTAAGTTATATTTAATGTTAAACCTAATAAGTACAGTGGACTTAAGAAATAACATTTCACATTATGCTGAAAATAGAAATATTTCCCCGTGTTGGTTCAGGGACTGCTGTGTCGAATAGACCGTCTGCCTCTCTTCTTTGCTCTTAAGAGGCGAGAACTGGTAAATATAGGTACCAGTGCGAACTAGACCACTGGTAGTGAAGAGTTGAGCAGCAACTTGCCCGGTTAGGGATCCACCGCCTAACATATTCCTTCCGCCCTAATGACTCTGTCGTTTTCCAGTCTAGAATCTGTCCATACTTGAAAAATGGGGTCACCTTTATATATATAGTCTGTAAGTCTATATCTATCGATAGCAGGGGTGGGCAAATTCTTTTGACCGCGGGCCGGTAAGCTAAAAAAAAATCTAGTGGCGGGCCAGTAAATTATAATTCATCTTGAGGCGGGCCGGTTTATTAAAACACCTAAAAATAGCAGTAAATATTACGATTATAAAATTTTGTATAAAGATAACATAAGGCATTTTCCTTTATTAAAATAAAATCTATGTATGAAGTTTTAACATAATATGAAATACGCAATATCTTATGTTTGAAGTATCGATGCAGTATCTTAATTGTTCAAATTTCAATAGTCTTTTAACATTTCGACCATTAATTTTTTTAAGGTTTATATTTTTTCTAAAAAAAACCTCGGCGGGCCAGGTTAAAACCTTTCAAAAGCCAGATCGGGCCCGCGGGCCGTAATTGGCCCACCACTGATCTATAGTCTATAAGCCACGACTGGCTCTTACCATTAAGAGACCCGTATACTTATTCGCTGATCTATCATATAAAAAAATATCACTTAAATATCTACTGGAAGACAATTCCAAAGTTTTACTGCTTGGTGAAGAGGTGAAAGAACGACATATGTTTCGAGATTGCACTTAAAGAAAATAATTGACCTATGGAATTTGACTTCAAGTTACAAAACTTAAGTCACTTAATAGCATAATATTAGGGCAGCTACCAGAAGAAAATGTTCTCGTCAACTTATATTGAAAGTCATTTGTCTTCCTCGCAACGAAAGGAGACTTCTACAACAGGTCACTAGCGACTATCCATTCATAACACTTATGTTATGTTATGTTTTTTAAAGTTTTAACCTTACGTAAGGGTGATGCAGGTTGTAGTTTAAGATTACAGTCGTCCCATCCAAAGTCACATTTACATTTTTCATTTCAGCGTTCTGAAATGAAAAATTTAGATGTTGTTTCATCTCTCTTTTGTTATGTTATAAAAATGAAAAAGAGATATGAAATAATATGAAAATCAGTAATTGTACAAAGACCTGGCCATATTTTATGAATGTATGTACATAATCTTCAGACTTGGAATGTGTTATTTTCTTAATCCCTTTTTTAGTCTTAAGTGATTAACAGACGTTCTTTAGCATCGACAACCTCTTCTTAATATGTATACTTACACCGTTCAATAGGTTCAACTAATTTTTAAATCTGACAGTACACTACTTAGTAGTAACCAAGGAACAGTTGACCGAAATGATTCCCAAAAGAATATATGTACCAGCGGTGGATGTCAGCGCATTTTGACGTCCTCAACTAATGTCCACAATGTTATCAGGCTATGAGTAATTTTCATTAGCTCATATGTCAAGTTAAGGTTGCCTGATATTTTTTTGATAGAGAAGTGCTTCATATCAGTGCTTGCCGTTGACGTGTTCCGCTTCGGAGGATAAGATAGCCGGTAAACTTACTTTCGCTCGAGGCCTAACATCCCGGCCTAAGGTTGGCAACGAACCATTACCACCATTATTTGTGTCTCTAGGCGGCGTTACTTTCTTACCATCAGGAAATCCGTCTACTTGTTTGCTTTCAATTTCATAAAAAAAGTAATACATTTATGTTTACAATCTACTGTGCCAGCCGAAGATTGAACTAGAAATACGTCGACCGGCAAATACGCTAACCATTCGAGAACTAACGTCCGGTAATTTTCTCTCGAAAAATCACGTCTATTAAATAAAGGGTGGTCGAGCCAAATCTCATCTCATTTTACGCAGAAATGTTTGTAGCAAACATCACGCAACGCTATCGCTGTCTTCTTTCAACGATATTAAATAGAAAGAGATAAACACGTTTAGTCCTATTAGATTAGTTTGTCTATGACATTTCTGCAGACTCTAATTCTATTCTCTATTAATTTCATTCTATTATCTTGTCTAAATTGACAAGTTGACATGTCCAGACTAATCTGAGTCTAAAATTTTCCATCTCTTTTGTTTTCATTTCGTTTGAAAAAGATAGCATGCATTTAAAATAAGTCAAGTTGGTGCGAAGCAGAATTGAGTCGATTTTCATAGCTCACATGTTTTGTTACAGATGTACAATTTGGAACGATCAAAGACAAATACACAAACAACGCCAATGCAGGTCGCCGTCAAAACTGAACCAATAGATAGATCAGACACCATTTCGCCTACCATTACTTTGTAAATATATTATATTTTAATTTGTTTTCTTTTTTTAATTTTATTTAAACCCTTGTCAAATAACCCGTTTGGTTCTAGTCCTCTAAATATAATAGACCATATGCCATCGTGTCTGGCAGCTCGTAAAAGGCGAGCATATATTAAAGCCCGGTTGGCGGTTACTATAATCAACAATCCGTAATCCGTTAGTCCATTGGTAGTTTGCCTAAAACTAATGAAGAGTTGCTCGTAGTTACGCAAAATGTTTCGAGTTAACAATCAATAACGAACGACCGTAGTTACATTTTTTACTATTCGTAAATAACTACCATTCGTAAGCAAAACGTCTCGTTTCTTGAATATAGGAACCGGACATAAATGGGGCATTACCAGCCAAACCGCTGGTGAACAAGTGCTGGACAGGTACTTGACCAGGTAGGGATCCACCGTCTTACCTATTCCTGCGCCATAATAATTGTTTCGGTTCGGAGAGTATGGTAGCCGGTAGATTGGCATAATATGCCTAACATCCCGGCCACAGGACAGCAACGTACCTATAACATCTATGGTTCTTATATGCCACGGTCGTCTACTATCATTAGGAGAACCGCGAACTTGTTTGCTGTCTCATCACATAATGAGGCCAACGGAAGGGCGAAACCCAAAAATAGTTTCAGTGAAGAAAGTGGGCCTGCCAAACGCCTAAAAGCAATTTTTTAATTTTATTTATTCCACTTGTATGTACCAAAATGTTAAATAACAAAAAGAGAATATGCCCAAACACGAAAGGATGGAGTTTGGAATTTAAAGACTTTTTGTGGCCAGCTTCCGATCAGATACGCTTCCCGTGCCATAATGTTTTGCATCGTCATCTGTTTTACACTTGCATGCAAAACTTGAACTCAATCGGTAACCGGAAAAAGCATGAAATACTCAGCTTCTGAAATTCCACTATAAATACATTGCAAGTGAAATAAACACGGAAAACATCACTAGTTTTTAAATCAAATGCTAAAGAGTTAAAATTGAAATTTTGAGAATATTTAGCATGTGCTTAGGCAAAAACTTATTATTTACTAAAGTAATATGCTAGTAGAATCGCGGTAGTCTGAGTAGAATGCATAAAATGTTTAATTAAATTCTTACTTTAACTTCTTAGCTTTTCAATTTGCCACTAGTTTTTTTTTGAGTTATATTTAACAGTGCATTCATTTTTCTTAGCGAAAAATTTATTCATGTTTAAGTATAAGTAACTCAAAAAGTACAAGTAGGATGTTATTAAAATATATTTGGGACCATTTCGGAATACTTTCCTATCTTCCAAAAGAAGAGTTATCATATCGGTACGTACATAGTTAAATAGTTGGAATCGGTTTTTGTAGTTTTACTGCGCTTTGTTATGTAAGAGTTTGGTTAGATATTAAAAATTATTGTTACCCGCGGCGTTACCCGCTTGGTTAATGGTCACATAATCATTTTTTCGGGATAAAAACTATCCTATGTGTTAATCCAATAGGTTACCTACCTCTTTGTATGTGCCAAATTTCATGAAATTCGGTTCAGCAATTTTTGCGTGAAGGAGTAACAATCAAACATACAAACTTTCGCATTTATAATATTAAGCGGATAATAGGATATACGGTATACCTTTAAACTGCAATGTCCTACCGTGAAATAATTGGTGATTCAATTTGCTTTAATAATTATTTATGATTGATCATCATCTACCGTAATCGTTAATCTGGAATTTCATAGCCTAAAAATATTCCTATACTCGCCTCTGTGGTCTCGTGGTCCAGGCATTGGATATGACTGTATGAGGTCCCGGGTTCGATTTCCGGTACGGGCAACAAAAAGAAAATTCGTTTTTTTTTTTAATTTTCTAATAAAAAAAGTTGCTCGGGATTGGATGTATGATTTTCGTTGGCGACAGGCTTGACATCGTAGGACTTAGTGTCTTCGGCTAGTCGTGGGTGCTGGTTGTGGCTCTGCCTACCTCTTCGGGAATATGGGCGTCAAAATACTTTACTTTAAAAAAATATTTCAAAAAGAAAAATCTAAGGTTTTTAATTTCAGAAAGCCAAACAAGATATTTTACGACGTGTTTATTGGTTTTCATTTCCATTGTGATGTTCTTGGCCTTGTAAACAGCGTATTAAAAAATTGATTTATTCATGCAACGGGTCTTTTACTGGGTCAGTGATTTCCAAGTCGCTGAACTTGACCTTCAAGCCAGCCCGTTTTGGCGTGCAAACCAATGGACCCACGAAGTATTTCTTGGACACCGGGAAGGGACACAGTCGCAGCAGGATCCAGTTCTTCTTGTCTGTGGAATACTTTACAATCACGCAGTCACGCACTTTGCTCAACTTCATCCAGCATTTGGTAGGTGTTCCAACTCCTGTGTATGTACCTGTGGATAAAAATCGACGTTTAGAGAGCTAAAAAGTCAAAATTGTAAACTTTCCATCCTTGGCACTTGGTGGAACGTCATTTGGGATTTAAAAAAAATATCTTCACGCCCATATCCTCGAAGATTTAGGCAGAGGCACAACCAGGGGGGTGATTATGTAACTCAGTTACCAACTCAAAATGGATGAGTGTACATCAAATCGGTCAAATGACGTGTTTTATATTTACTATTTCTGGTGACCAAAAGAAATACGATAGATATAGCAAACCCAAATGACGTCATTTGATGTACACTTGTGCAGTTTGAATTGGCAACTGAGATACATAATCACCCCCCAGGCCACCCACGACTAACCGAATATACTAAGTCCCACAACGTGTTAGTTGGCAAACCTATCGTCAACCGGGCATATACCCATCCTGGGCAACGTTATTTCTATTAGATAGATGCACATATTTTTTTTTTATTGTTGCTCGACCCGGGGATCGAACGCGGTAGTACCTCAAGAAGTCAAGTCCGACGCCGGATCTCTAGATCACAGAGGCGATATACATACATACATACATATCTTCACGCCAAGTCCCTTACGAGGTAGGCAGAGAGTATCGAGTGCCAGACCTCACGATCCTGACAAACCTGTCTTGCTTCCTTCACATTCATAACCCTTTTCATACAAACACGCCGGTTTCGGAGACTCTTGACACCACCCTCGGATAATATCCGATTGATCTGATCGTGGCGATATAAGATTAATAAAGTTAAATAAAATAAATTGGCACTGTTGTCGTCCGGTTCTTACATCTTAGAGCTTTACGTTAGAGATGTAGGTACATAAGGACTAATACAAGACAACGACGCACCTTGAAAATTGTTTATTTCATATAGACCATATAAATGGCACTTGTGACGCCTACAACATCTAGTTTTTATGATATTGGAAGGCAAACAAGCTGACGGATTACCTGATGATAAGAAATTCACGTCGCCTAGAGACACTAAAGGTGATACAGGTTCAACCTGAGGCCGGGATGTTAGGCCTCGAGCAAAAGTAAGTTTACCGATTACTTTACCCTCAGAACTGGAACACATCAAAGGCAAGCACTGATATTATAGCGCCAGGAATAGGTAAGGCGGTGGTACCAATCCGGGCGAGTCGCTGCGAAACTCTACCACCTAGTAATATGTCACGGTGATGGTGGCGGTAAGCCTACGCTCGCCTTTTTGGGAGCTGCCTGGCAGGAAGGCAGATGGTCTATTTTGCAAAGGAGCCCGGACCCACACGTGGGAAATTTATGGTGTCTATTCAGAAAATTTATGGTAGTTTACGGTAGATAGGGATAAATAAATTTACAATC
>NJDC01000948.1:107806-125769 GCA_002245475.1 Calephelis virginiensis
AAATGACTGCTTGTTTAATTAAATGGTAGGTACGGTAAAGACAGCCGCACTTCAAATTACAGAAAAGATAATACAACTTTCCTAGGTTAATTAAAAATAATAACATTCATAATTACATTTTCAATAATTTGATGTTTATCGGAGCTCATCATATACTAGTCAGTCATTGTTAGATGCGGGTTGATGTCCCTTTCTTACACATGTGATTTTCAAGCTATCTTTTTCGTTTGCATACATCTAGTGATGGACTAATGTGCAAATCTATTTTTTCGATATTTTTATTTATTTATCTGGAATAGGATACCGGTCTTGCACCGGTATTGTATGTAGGTATTGACATATTTCATCGATAAATTTAAGCACTGACAGAAACAATAACAAACTTCTTACTCTGTGTACTTTTGAGTTGGCCTCGGGATAGTTACTCTTTTTCATGTGAGAAGTCAGCGAACAAGCACACGGCTCTCTTAATGGTAACAGATAATCATGGCCTATAGACACCATTGATGTTACAGGTACGTTGCTGTCCTATGGTCGGAATAAAAAGCCTATTGTGCAAATCTACTGGCTCCCCTACCCTCCGAATCGGAATGTGACACTGACATTATAGCGGCAGGAATGGGTAAGGCGGTGGATAACTACCCAGGGAAGTTGCTGCACACCACTGTATCAACAGTGATCTTGTAGACAATTACCTGTTTTACCTGTGCTCGCCTCTTACGAGATGGCTGGCAGAGGGTGTGTGATCTATTTTAGTCAGCGGACTCGGACCAACACGATGGAAAACTGAACTTCTGCGGTAGAGGGCGCTGTATTTGACATTGAATAACTCATAAATAGTAGAGCCGATTTTATTGAACTCTTTTAAGTGCATTAGGTGGTTATATGGGTGATATGAATTCAAGACTGGTTCCGATAGGCTATGTTAGGATATACTGATCCTATATAGATAGCCATAAAACTTTCAAAGGACTGGGACAATTTTAAAACTAATTTGTTTGTAGTATTTAAACCATATTCTGTGGTTCAGGTGGGAATTATTCGAATGAATAAAAACAATTCAGTTTGATAAGTATGTCTTTTATATCAAGTAGGTATCCACAAGATTATAAAATAAAAAACTAATTTGGCTTAAAGAAACCAGACGAAAGAATTGGTTTCCGAATTTTAAATTCCAAATACAGAGAATTAAATCTCAATATTTTGCAGAAGATTGTTTTATACACTTTACGCCACTGCTGCTTCATGACAATGCTAGACCACATTCTGCACAACAGACGGCTTCTCAATTAGAAGAGCATAAATTGGAATGTAAAAAACATGCAGCTGAACCTAACTTCAACAGATTATTATTATTTTTTTCGAAAAATTAAATTTCGATGGGGCAGTCCAAACCACATCCAAAGATGCTATTGATCCCCGTTCGAATGGTTTTTTAGTAGAGGGATCAAGGAATTACCTATGAGATGGCAAATGTGCATAGGAAACAATGGCTCATACTTTGATTAAATAAATATATTACACTAAAAATATTCAACTTATGTTCCTCCCCTACAAAACGCCAATTACAGATGTAAGAACCTGATATATTCAAGTACGGATATTACTCTCAACCGCAAAAATGTGTGACCTTGAGACGTTGAGTTGCATAGCTGAGATGTGACGTGGAATAACAAAATACTATATAATCCGTTATAAGGTCGTACTTCATAAAAAAAGGCATATCGATAAAATATATTGTTCGTATTAAATATGTCTCATCCCTAATCTTACATATCTGTTTATGAATATGACGTGTTGTCATTGCAAGGGCCAATAAGAAAGCAGTTCCTCGCTTTCCCTCCCCTCCCGCACTTCAGCTATTTGCCAGAATTGTTTCAAAGCAAAATTATAAAGAATAGGCGTCTATTAGGATGTATGGTCGATGGCTTAAAGTTATTATTCTTTAACCAGATAACCTGAAATATTATATTTGTATGAGAGTTTCTCAAAATATTTCAAATTATTTAACTTGTTGCAATTTAATAAATTTCAAATGTTATTTTTTCTAGGAGTGGACAATGTGATACTTCACAAATTTCCAAATCCTATAACTGAAGCTGACAGGTTTCGCTCATGGCTATATGCAATAGGAGGTGATATTTTGGCTTTAAAAAATGAATTCATTTTCAACAACCGAAGAATCTGTAGTACTCATTTTGCACTGAACTATCAAACAGTAGGTGGAAGACTGTGTGCAACCGCTATTCCAAGAATAAATTTGTCAGGTAATAAAATTAATATGTGTGTAAAATTACTGAATTATTTTAGTGATATTGGAGTAAGACCTTCTAGTAATTTACCTATAAGGCGTCGGCCCCATTAGTTCTTTTTAACTTATGTGGTGGCATAGAATCCTATACACTTAAAGGCAGTCGGACCGCAATGGTCAAAGTATAATAAATATTAATATATAATAATCGCCGTGGTCACGACGGGACCACGGCCTATGCAACGGCCGAAATATCGACAAACAAAATAAAAACAGATCGTGAGTATCAGAGATCGTGAGTGAATCACAAAAAAGGTATTACAATTATTCCCAATAGTTGTCTGAAGGACATATGTACCCTATTAGGGTGTTGCAAATTGAAGCGGACCGATCTATTTTAGATTTCACTTTTAAAATTATCTAACTAAATCAATTAACTTTTTTGTATCAAGAATTTCTTTAATTTTTTTGAAAACCTTAGGTCATTCATCTCTGATTTTATTTAATTTGGTAGTTTATAATAAGTCGTTATTGTCATAACATATGGTCCGGATCTATGTATTTTTAATTTTGACGGGGGTAATTCTAAATTATGTTTAAATTTGTTTCTAACTTCGAACCGACGAAGATTGTCTGCTTGCTTTTTAAATAAGTTTGGATATTTTCAGACAAATGTACAAGCTTGAAATATATATATATTGAAGGTCAAGTTAAAATTTTAAGATTTTTGAAATAGGGTTTGCAACTTTCAGACTTTTGGATGTTTGCTAGGGTACGGGTATTTTTTTTTGGGAGATGAATATATCTTGTGCATTTACACTATTTCCCCAAAGTAAAATACCGTACGTGAGCCATGAATTAGTTTGGAGATCGGTAACCCTACGTCATTCCCGTAGACCATATAAAAAAACTAGATATTTTTGTTTTAATGTTATTGATATGACTTTTCCAATTTAAGTTTGAGTCAATATTTAATCCTAATAATTAAAATGTGTCAACGCATTCAATCTTGTTATTATTATAAATAAAGTTTAATTCAAGGGGATTTTTTTGGTAGGGTTTAAATTGCATTATTTTTGTTTTAGAAAAATTAATGTCAAGGTAATGTTCATTCATCCATTTAATTATATTATTAAAAATGTCAGTAAGATTTTGATTTATATTATTATTACATGAAGTCAAAAGAGAAATGTCATCAGCAAATAATATACAGAATTCATTTAATATTTTAGGGAGGTCATTTATGTACAATAAAAATAGGATGCATCCAAGAACACTTCCTTGTGGAATTGAGTTTTCTATTTGTATCACTTTTGATCTAGTCATATTAATTGTGTTAGTTTCAACGTTGTAATTTTCAATTTCCACCATTTGTTTGCGATTATTTAAATAGGAAGTTAATCATTGCAGTGGCTTACCACATATTCCTACATCATATATATATAGCTTTTATAGGATTCCAACTTAGGGGTGCTGCACCCCTAAGTTGGAATTTTGACATGTTTGGTGTCTTAAATAATTGGTCATAAATGGTCAGTACATTTCCGAATTTGGTCAGTTTCGGTTTTTCTGAAAATGAAAAAATAAAATTTCAAGGTCAATACATATCTTTTGACACTTACAGAAAATATTAGTATTACATATAAAAGGTCATAATTGGTCAGCAGATTTCAGAATTTGGTCAGGCTCTGTTGCATTGATATTCGTAAGTAGTTTAAATAATTTCAAGGTCATAAAATGGACTTTGGCACCCTCAAGTACTTATAACGACCCAATGATTAACTCAAATAATTGATTATAATTGGTCAGTATATTTAAGATATAGAAAAGATCATCACTTCTTAATATTGAGGTTTTAAAATGTGTGGAAGGGAAATTTGACATTTTTGATAACATATTTACTAAGTTAGATTTAGGTAGATCTGGATTTGATTCATACTTTAAAAAACTACATTGAGTCATGCGGGAATTTGTTTTCCCTATATACCCTGACGCAATCCAGCCTCACTTCGTTTTGTACAAAATCGGCTGCCTAAAACTTCCCAAAACACCTCTGCTTCTACCAAAATATCGACCGAAGACGATTTTAAAACGAAGGGTCGGTCAGTTTAATGTATGAAGCTATATTTATGCTTTGAGGATCTATGTACGAAACGAGCTAAGACTTCGTGATCTCGGGCAAAACAAAATATTGTAAGTCAAATCTGTACTGACTTTTAAGAGCTAAGGCGGTAAAGTTGCAAGGTGTGCTTTGAGAAAATTGGTTATTGATACCTGATATCGTAGAGTACGCAGCGCTCGGGACAATCCCAATTTGTCGCAGAGGCTCTCACAAACGAAGTTCGCGGTGCTACCGTTGTCCAGCAAGACACGCGCGTTGTATAGCTTTCCGCTACTGCTCACTACTCTTACAAACGCTGTGGACGGTAAAATTTGCGACGGAGTAGTTGGCTGTAATGTTGAAGATTTGGCAGACAATGCTACATTTTCGACTGAGTTAGGCATAGGACATAGCTGAAGCAAGTCAGTTTTATCTAAGTGCAGAAGCGTGTTATATCTATGTTTGCAATATTTACAATGTGAAAGCTTACAACTAGTTTCTACATGACCTAGACGCAAGCAAGCAAGCAAAGCATACGTCCAATTTTCTTGCCTTTGCTAATCTTTTTTCTACAGGCATGTTTCTAAAATTCTCACAATTAAAAAGATGATGATTTTTTGTACACAATGAACATGATATTAATTACCTATGTTTAATGGAAAGTGTAAATATTAGGATTTTGCTTACAACTTGATGGATAATTAATATTATTAAATGAAGTTAAATTATTTTTGTGATGATTTTATTTCAATGATTGACTGTGTTATTTTTTTCTGTTTCCCACAACATTTCAAGTAAATCGGCGTTATATCTAATGAAGGTACAAAATTGAGCCAAAGTAGGTGACTCACTTAAGTTGCGGTATTCCTTCCAATCTATACATGGTTATGCTATCTAATTTGGACGTTATAAGATTAACGTATCCCAATGATCAGTGGGTTCTTTTAGTGGATTAAGTACTTTTAAATTTTTATTCATTACGTCGATTAAGTGACGCAATGAAAAACAAGATATTTTGAAATAGGATTTATGTTAAACAAAGCTTGTACAATACATGATTATTAATGAGAAGTCGATTATTATTGAAACGCTCACACAACAAGTCCCATGCTATTGTGTATTTTTTTTTAATTAAAATCGATATTTTTAATAAGCTCTGCTGCTGTACCTTGTAAAGAGGCACGCAGGTAATGGAACTTATTGATGTCGTCTATGAAATTATTTTGATGTATTAATTAAATGAATGTATCTCGAAACTCAGGCAATGTTGATAGCTACCACTAAAATGAGGCAAGTCTTTTTTAGGCTCGCGCACAAAATTGTTCTGGTTCCCACCTGAATCAGACCTCTCGGAGCCCGATACGAACCCTGCAGAATCGCCGCGCTTATCGTTCTTTGCGATCAGCAAGCTTAGCGCCCCGGCTAACAGCGAGTAGTATAACTCTTCAAACTGGGCTCTTACCGCATAGGCTTCGTCGGTTTTCTCAGCAAGTACTTCAATCTCAGTCTGTAATACATTGAATTGTCCGTATAAATTTTTAAATTTAGTAAGACGTCCTTCTAATTCGATCCGTTGGAGGTCTGATAGCTGATCAAAACTTTTTAATTTGTCTAAATAATTATTAGAACTGGTAAGCTTAGCTTTCATCAAGCTTCGCTGTTAAATTAAGCATTCAGTCATATTAAAATCAAAGCCAAGCAGCACACATTAAGAAATAAGTTGGAAAAGTATTGAAATTAATGTAAGAAAAGAAAGAATAATTATTAATTATAGTTTGAAAGTAAGATCGCAAGAACTTACTGTGCACAGCGGCGATGTACTCGTATGTACTTGGGTCAAACAATAACGGCCGGCCGGCTCGTTATCTAACGAACGGTTTTTATGCAGCTAGATTTGAAATTTTATTTGTAGTGAATATGAACAAGTGAAATTAGCGTAATGATGGATTAACTACTTGCTCATTTCAAATGAAGGCGAAGAATGATTATGATAAATGGATTAAGAAATATCTAGAAACAAAAAAAAATACTTTTGAATTGAAAGCTAGGGAAAGGAGGTAAAAAAATTGAAACGACCTCACTGTTACGAATCATCTCCCACATGAAGACCTTCAAATCTTGCTATGATGAGCGGCAAAGATGCTCGATGCAATGAGTTCAAATTCCAGCTTCTTCTCGGCGAGTGTACCAATGTGTAGGTTGGAATAAAATCTTTTCTGGTGGACTGTATTTTATAGTTTTATTGGTCGCTAGGTGTTGGATGGTAATTCACTGGTGAACAAATCGCTGTGCGGTAGCCGGCGTAGTCTTGTTCCTTTAAATGTATAATGTCGCTCCTGCGTTTTTCGAGCTATTGACGGTGACTGGTTTCTCGGTTCGGGCGATTGCCCGCTCGCCGACGCAAGCACCCTCTACAGGCACATGTAGAGGGCCGGTGTTAGGCGTATAATGACCCAACAATTACCAAACTCCAAAAATCACAATATCATTAATGTGAATAGAGCACTAACGACATTTTAACGCTAAAGTTTCGTATGACAACTATTAAAGGCTCCATTTTCCATACTTGACGATCTTATCGTCGAGTCACGTCTCTATTTTTTAGCTCTACTCCTTGAGCTCAATTACAAAATCCGGGCGATGCAATGCGGCCAGACCCGCCGCAGTGTGCTTTTCATTGCGATAGGCCCCGACCAGACACGCTCCGCCTCATCAACAATGGTCGTTATCCTTTGTTGTAGGCACAATAACGCTCAAACGTTACGTTTAAATCACAAAGACCTTGCTCATAGAAATAAGAATATAAATTGAGGTCATAATATATATAATACATGTATTTAGACGTTAATGCACTTGATCCAGAGAAATCATGACCTGTAAATTCCTATTTCTATGATAAAAATAGGTCTATTTAGAGGTCTATGACTATACTGGCCAACAATCAAAAATATTCCAACCTTAAAAAAACCCCTAATTTCAGGTACATATGACACTATCGGGGTCGTCTTTAAAAGTAAGAAATGTTTACAAAAATATGCCTATCCAAATTTATTTACTTAATAAAAATGTCTGATCAGTAGGCAATGCTTTTATTAGCAGCTTTTATTAGCAACTGAAGGTTAAAATATTTATTTCTTTGAGTTTTTCTCGGAGAGATTCCCTTACTTTAAGATTATAAATAGCTCTTTTCTGTAATACAAATATGGTATTTATATGAGCAGAATTTCCCCAAAGAAGTATCCCATAAGACATTAAACTATGAAAATAGCTAAAATATACTATTCGGGCCGTTTCAACATCTGTTAATGTTCTTATTTTTTTTACTGCAAATGCTGCTGAACTAAGCCTATTTGCCAGTTTCTCAATATGAGGGCCCCATTGTAATTTATTATCAATTGTGATGCCTAAAAAGACAGTGGCTTCAACCCGATCCAGTTTAGATCCATTTAGTTGTATATTGGAATCTACTAGCCTAACATTGGGCATTGAAAATCTAATACATTTCGTTTTATTACCATTTAAAAGAAGATTGTTAACTGTGAACCAATGTACAACTTTAGATATCGCATTGTTCACTTCGTCATACTTACCTAATTGCCTTTTCACCTTAAATATAAGCGAAGTGTCATCCGCAAACAAAACAATATCGTGGGTATCCCTTATGTAATAAGGTAAGTCATTTATATATACAAGAAACAGAAATGGACCAAGAATAGAGCCCTGTGGTACGCCAATCGTAACTGCAGAACCCGAAGAAGTTTTACCATTTATTTTGACCCTCTGAACTCTATTGTTCAAGTATGAGATCATGACATCAAGAGCTTTGTTTTTAATTCCGTAATAGCGTAATTTCCTGATCAAAGTATCATGATGAACACTGTCGAAAGCCTTAGAGAGATCACAGAATACACCTAATGCATCATGCTAGTTCTCCCAGGCTTCAAATACGTTTTTTAATAATTCCACACCTGCATCAACGGTTGAGCAACCTTTGGTAAATCCAAACTGTTTATTATGTGACAATTTGTTAACACTGAAGTTATTTAACATCTGATTAAGTATTAATTTTTCAAATATTTTACTAAGTGTAGGCAAATCTGAAATAGGTCGAAAATTTGTTGGGTCAGAAGTGTCACCCGATTTAAATAAAGGCACTACCTTGCTTTGTTTCATTAGATCAGGAAATACACCATTCGATATGCAGCAGTTAAATATAATGGCCAAATGTGGTGCAATATCATAAATTATTGACGCAATCGTTTTAACAGAATGTCCCCACAAGTCTGACGTTTTCTTAGTTTGTAGAAACTTAAAAGCTTTAATTACGTCTTTCGTATCGACATAGGTAAATTCGAAAGCTTTGATACATTCTGTTACAGATTGCTTCAATATTGATTTGGAAATAATAGAAGATGAGCAAAGAGTTTTATTTGTTTCAATTGGAATTTGTGTGAAGAATTTTTCAAACTCTGGCTATTTTCACAGCCTCATTAACACTACATCCATCTATATTTAATTCAAATCCATCATTAATAATTTGACATTTACTGGTTTCCGTATTTATAATATTCCACGTGGCTTTGATTTTCTTGTCGGATCTTTTAATAATGTTTTTCAAATACATGGAACATACTCTTTTAAACAATTTTGAATATACTACTTACAAATATAATAATACTTTAACATAGTTTTTAAATTCAATGTGATGGTTATATGATTTTTCATAATATAAATCAAATAACCGTTTTCTACTTATTAATATACCGATTGTTGCCCACTTACTGAAACACACCCGTTTTTCTATACATTTTTTACTATGTATGAATACCTTATTATGCTCCGTGTCAATTAATTTAAATAACAAATTAAATAATTTATTTGGATCATCGTTATAAGGTAGATTTGGCAATTTTTCTAATACATTATCCCGAAAGTGTTCTAATCGACCAGAATTTATTGGATTAAAAGAAATATAATTCTTTGAGACTTCTCAATTTTCATAGGAAAAATAGCTAATTGACCACAGTGATCAGAATCTAATTCATTTATAACTGAACAGCTAACTGGTGACATATTTGTAACAATGTTATCTAAGCAAGTAGCACTAGTGGCCGTTAATCTAGTGGGTTCCAAGAATAAGTTTTGTAAATTATATGACTTAAACATATTGAGAAATCTACAAGACAGGGAAGATTTTTCCAATATATTAATATTAAAGTCTCCACAAATGATAATATTCTTTTTTGAATTTGAAACCTTAAGTAATACCTCTTCCATTGTTTTTTCAAAATCTTCATATGAACCACACGGGGGCCTGTATACACTTAATACAACCAGCTGCCCATACTCAATACAAGCAATCTCAATAACTCGTTCAATAGAAAAATTTACTATGTCCTTACGTTCCCTAAATTTAATATTATTCTTAATAATTATAAGAGAACCACCATGGGTGATATTTTTCCTATTAAATGAGCTACCTATCTGGTGATTTGTGAAGCTGAACATGTATTGATAATCTTTTAACCAGTGTTCAGTAAGACATCACACATCAATATTTTTGTAGTTTATATATAACTCCAACTCTAATTCTTTGCCCAAAAAACCTCGTATGTTTTGGTGTACTAAGTTCAATTGAGAAGATTTACTAATTTCAGTACAATTTTTAGAATTATTTGTAATGTAATTTGGTACATTTTCGAATTGGCAACTGTGATTATTTGGAATATTGCAAGAGGTTAACTCTATTGTCTTCACACTTAATTTAAATTATTGGGGATAACATCCAAAGTTTGAATTAAAATTCTACTAGACTGCTCAATAGAAGCAGTTGAGTTAGCCAACAAATTGACTGAATTAAAAATAAAATAAGCTAGCCAACAAAAAAGATTATCAGAGTAACCCTTTCGCTGCTACTGCGATTAATTAATTATAGTTGAATATCATTTTTACTTTCACGGTATAAAAGCTTTAAATAATAAAATTAACATTATAGTTATATTGACAAGGCTTTTTATTGATGGGGCTTGTTTTCTTTATCATTCTTCTTTAGTTTTATTCCCCAAATGTAATGTACTAATCATTTAATTTTTTGAATGCCTAGAGTACAATTTTTTTTTGCATTGAACTAAAAACGATGAAATTGGTGAGTTAACAGCTTTTTACACCACAAATAATAACCGGTACCGACAGTCTCGGCGACGCAACATTTGAAGGTTTTTTTTTTTAAATTTTATTTAAACTTTCTCGGAAGTAAATCCCTTACACCCCTGTAGTGGGCGTCTGCCTCTGGTGCGAGAGTTGGATGTTGGTGTAATGAATGAGTACAGAATACCAAACAATAATACAGTACGAAAGTTACGGCGATGCAGTTTTTTCTATTAATTAACTGTAATTGAATTTTTTCTTAACCTTGTACTGGATAATTTTCTGTCTTGAGCTAAAAACGCGGAAATTGGTGATTTTACAGCTTATAACACCACGAATAATAACCAGTACCGAAAATCTCGGCGACGGAACATTTTAAGTTTTTTTTTTTATTTTTTATATTTTTCTTTTCTCGGAAGTAAATCACTTACACCCCTGCAGTGGGCGTATGCCTCTGGGGCGAGGGTTGGATATTGGTGTGATGAATGAGTACAGAGTACCAAACAATAATCCAGTGCGAAAAATACGGCGACGCAGGTTTTTCTATTAATTAATTGTAATTGAATTTTTTTAAACATCGTACTAGATAATTTTCTGCCTTGAGCTAGAAACGCGGAAATTGGTGACTTTACAGCTTATAACACCACGAATAATAAGCAGTACCAAAAATCTCGGCGACGGAACATTTAAAGGGTTTTTTTATTTTTCTCGAAAGTAAATCACTTACACCCCTGTAGTGGGTGTATGCCTCTGGTGCGAGAGTTGGATATTGGTGTGATGAATGATTACAGAGTAGCAAACAATAATCCAGTGCGAAAGTGACGGCGACGCAGTTTTTTCTATTAATTAACTGTAATTGAATTTTTTTTAACATTGTACTGGATAATTTTCTGCCTTGAGCTAGAAACGCGGAAATTGTTGACTTTACAACTCATAAATCCACGAATAATAACCAGTACCGAAAGCTCGGCGACGGAACATTTTAAGGTTTTTTTTTTATTTTTCTCGAAAATAAATCACTTACACCCCTGTAGTGGGTGTATGCCTCTGGTGCGAGAGTTGGATATTGGTGTGATGAATGAGTACAGAGTAGCAAACAATAATCCAGTGCGAAAGTGACGGCGATGCAGTTTTTTCTATTAATTAACTGTAATTCAATTTTTTTTTAACATTGTACTGGATAATTTTCTGCCTTGAGCTAGAAACGCGGAAATTGGTGATTTTACAGCTTATAACACCACGAATAATAACCAGTACCGAAAATCTCGGCGACGGAACATTTTAAGTTTTTTTTTTATTTTTCTCGGAAGTAAATCACTTACACCCCTGCAGTGGGCGTATGCCTCTGGGGTGAGAGTTGGATATTTTTATGAACATTGTACTGGATAATTTTCTGCCTTGAGCTAGAAACGCGGAAATTGGTGACTTTACAGCTTATAACACCACGAATAATAGCAGTACCGAAAAAAAATGTATTATTATTTGGTACTCTGTACTCAATCATCACACCAACATCCAACTCTCGCACCAGAGGCATACACCCACTACAAGGGTGTAAGTGATTTACTTTCGAGAAAAATTAAAAAAATAAAAAAACCTTGAAATGTTCCGTCGCCGAGATTTTCGGTATTGGTAATTATTCGTGGTGTTATAAGCTGTAAGGTCACCAATTTCTGCGTTTCTAGCTCAAGGCAGAAAATTATCCAGTACAATATTAAAAAAATTCAATTACAAGTAATTAATAGAAAAAGCTGCGTCGCCATATTTTTCGCACTGGATTATTGTTTGGTACTCTATACTCATTCATCACACTAACATCCAACTCTCGCACCAGAGGCAGACGCCCGCTACAGGGGTGCATGGGGTTTACTTAGTAGAAAATAAAAAAAAAACAAATAACCCACTAAATTTTGCGTCGCCGAGATTTTCGATACTAGTTATCATTTGTGGTGTAATAAGCTGTTAACTCACCAATTTCCGCGTTTTTAGCTCAAGACAGAAAATTACCCAGTACAATGTTAAAAAAAAAATTAATTACAATTCATTAATAGAAAAAACTGCGTCGCCGTCACTTTCGCACTGGATTATTGTTTGCTACTCTGTACTCATTCATCACACCAACATCCAACTCTCGCACCAGAGGCATACACCCACTACAGGGGTGTAATTGATTTACCTTCGAGAAAAATAAAAAAAAAACCTTAAAATGTTCCAACCATTGCTGCCGGCGACTGGAACTGCAAGCACGTTGCCTCGAATTCCAGTACGACCAACGTCTTGGGTAGACGACTCTTCGTCGACGCTGAGGCCCGGGGATACTCGGTCAGTGGTCCGGAGGCGCCGACTCACTATCCACATAGGACTCGGACTTACCGGACGTCATAGACCTGGTCCTCCACCAGGGCCTCAATCAGCGGCCTGACTTGGAGGTTATCCCTGACGACATGGGCTCAGGCCATCTGCCTGTGCTCACTGTCTTCACGGGTATCCCTACCAGACTCTCGCCACCAGCGCCCCGTCTACTTCTGGATTGGAATAAATTCTCTCACGAGATGGAGGCTAACACCCCGTCCCGTCCCGTCTCTTCGCCTACTGATGTTAATCAGTTGACTGACAAACTGACTGACTCCTTAAAAAAGGCCATCCAAAATTCCTCCAAGATCATCCCATTTAAATCTTCTCCACCCATACCCGAGTTCATAGTTAGGAAAATGAAATGCAAGCGAGCCCTGAGGAAAAGGTGGCAAAACACCTGCTGCCCTATCCTCAAGTTACAATTAAACAGACTGACTACTTACATTTAAGACGATCTGCTTAACCTAGCTACTGATAGCTGGGATAAGCGAATCGAGAAGGCTGACGACGACTGGTCGTCGTTAAACCGGCTATGTCGTCAGCTGGCCAAATCCCCTCAACCCATTAGACCCCTTCGTCACTCAGACGGGACTCCTCGCTACCGCGCACAAGATCGCGCTGAGATCTTTGCCGAGCACCTAGAACGCTAATTCCAATTTAACCCGGTTGTGAATGGTGACCATGCTGCAGCAGTAGCAGCCTATGTTGCTGATCACCTAGCACAACTGCTGACGCCTGGTGAGGATCCCATAGTCTTCTCGCCTAACTCTGTTCGACGAAAGATTATGAAATCCAAACCAAACAAGGCCCTTGGTGCTGATGCTATTACGAACAAGGTCCTGCGTCACTTGCCGCACCGCTCGGTAGCGGCACTGACGCGCTTGTTCAACGGGATCATGCGCACTGGGGAATTCCCAGCGGCCTGGAAAACGGGCCACGTCATTATGCTGCCCAAACAAGGTAAGAATGTCTTTGACCCCGCCAGCTACAGGCCTATAACCCTACTGCCGGCGATGTCTAAGATATTCGAAAAACTCCTGCTGCAACATTTGCAACAGCATTTCTGACCCCGCCCGGAGCAATTCGGGTTCAAAGCTGAACACAGCACCACCCTTCAGCTGTCCAGGGTCATGCATATTTTGACTGCGGCGCTGAATAAGCGCGAGCAGTCCGTTGCGGTTCTCCTGGACATGGAAAAGGCGTTCGACCGTGTTTGGCACGAGAGGCTCCTGTACAAGATGGCCAAAAACCACACCCCTCTTAAAATCTTGAAGGTGTTAGCCTCCTTCCTCAAGGACCGCCGATTTCGAGTGGTGGTGGAAGACGCTGTCTCCATCGAGCGTACCATCGCTGCCGGAGTACCCCAAGGTACCCCAAGGCCTGTCTCCTGCGCTTTATTCACAGTACACCGATGACATTCCCGTCGGGGTGGGCTGCGCGCTGGCATTGTATGCCGACGACGCGGCCTACCTCTCCGTGTCGATGTCACCGAAACACGCGGCCGGCAAGGCTCAGGCCAGTCTGGATTTACTTCCAGACTGGCTCGGGAAATGGCAGCTGACGGTGAATGCGAATAAGACGCAGGCCCTAACACCTAGGCGAAGTAAAGGCCTACCGCTACTCAAACTCGGCGGTCAAGAGATTAAGTGGTCCCGTAAGGTTAAATACCTCGGGGTCACCATAGACACCGGATTGATTTTGAGAGCTCACGTTGGGGAGGCGATAGGGAAAGCGCGCGCGGCGATGTCTGCTCTGCGCCCTGTGCTCTCCTCACGACTCCCTCTGAAGACGAAGCTGGGGTTGTATAAAACGTACGTTAGATCCATACTGACGTACGCCTCCCCAGCATGGTACAACGTCATCTCCAGTACCCAAAAGAAGAACATACAAATCTTTATGATTTAAAGTGCTTTACTTTAAAACGACTTTCTCGAGTGTTTATGTGTCAAAATCACTTTAAAATAATGTTCATCACTACTAACTCACGTCTTTTAGCAAAGGCATATCCTTCTCTTTCTACGGGGAATGAGATGTCTATTGATACCCATCCCAAGAAAATATCAGTAGATATTTGTATATTCTTTGCTTTATATATACATTAAATCACAGAACAATAGTACTTACAGAGTTTCATATGCACGTTAAATGAAGACTCCTAAGATACTATAAAAGTACTTAACACGTTCACGTGAACATGGTATTTTCTGAACTGGATGCGGTGTCGCACACTTTCCTTTTCATTTAAACTTGATCGATGCTCAAAGATGGTGTGGTAATAACACGGAAAACTAATCTTACTCTGATGTTAAATAAGCCTTTGTTTTGCCAATTCCGTGTAAGCAGTGTAACTGTTGTGGCAAATAATCCTCCAAATGACACAGAATGTGACAAGCCTAACTAACGTACGTTCCCACCGCCCACCTCCGTGACCAGAACACGAATAAAGGAATAGCTCGGGTAACAATATAAATTGTCACGTTCTATACATGTGACAATCCTACCTAAAGTTCCCACCTCCCACCTCCGCGACCAGAACACAAATAGAGTCCGAACACGGGAAACAAACACATTTGTCACGTCCTTCGCTAACTTTGTAGAAGAACTCACCACAGAGAACAGCAAATCGTACTCAACGTACGTTTCGCCTCGACACCGAGGCATCCTCAGGAAATCGACCGTACCGTGCATAACATTGTAAAAACTACGTAATATAATAAAATACTTATGATTTCGCATAACTATCTACTGCCGATCCGATGCCG
Source organism: Calephelis virginiensis (assembly GCA_002245475.1). NCBI lineage: Eukaryota > Metazoa > Arthropoda > Insecta > Lepidoptera > Riodinidae > Calephelis > Calephelis virginiensis. The sequence continues at coordinate 123,423 of NJDC01000948.1, forward strand.
ATAACAACGCGCGGGCGAAACGCACTGGGATTCACACAAGTATGGCGCGACCTGCGCTAGATGACGGATAGTAGCGTTGTGCGTCTATAAGCAGGCAATCACTGCCCGTGTATGGAGCCTTCAAAGATGTGCAAAATTTTTGACGCGATGTAGCACAATTTTGAGAATTCTATGCGTTGTCGCATAGCCAACGAACTAATAGAGTGTAGTAGAATCAGGCGCTGTTCTACCACGTTGTGCTTCATACAAAATTTATTAGCTGACCGTAATAATACGCTGTGCTTCATCACATCTACTCGTACCATAATTTGACATCTGTATACGCTGCTCGCGTCAACATGTTAAATTTGCCCAATTTCTGTATAAAAACAATATAGTACAAGGAGGAATTAAATCTATTGCTCGCAATAAGGTGTCTACAGAATTTGAATAAGCCGATGCATGTAATAGGTTTAGGAAATTCGACTTTCTTTCAAGCAACTACAATGCATTCATTCCACATAACTAGGATGGGAGTTATCAAAGAAGTAACAACAAATTGTACCCTCGAAGAATTGGTTGCAAAACATAAGATGTCCAAACGAACCTGTTCGTGCCATTAAGGTTAGGCGTTTGAATAAAAGGCTCCACAAAGGAGGTAAAACTGTTTTGTCACTAACTACTATAGTGGTTCTAACCATCATATGTTAAAACTGTTTATAAATCAACCCACTCTCGACCAGTTCTGGGAAAAATATTTCACAAAATAGCTCATGCTTAAATTACTAGCACTGCCAAGCCAATTACAAGTCAATGGTTGCACACTGTCTAGTCAACTACAATAAATAGCTAACAGGATGGTTTTTCTCACAAGGATTTTTATGAGTACCATCAATTTTAAAAGTGATGTATATCCACCAGAGCTTTTAAAAAGTATACAAGAGGCGCTATCCACATGGGAATCTTGTATGGTTATAGTAAAAATGGCTCCTGTACAGAATATTCTTCAGAATTGCAGGAGCATTAGATACATAGTTTCAGACAAAGCCTACTTAGCTAACACATATAAACCCGTCGTCTTTGCTATCTCGGAGGCATGGTTAAGGCCTGGTTTTAAATTTAGAATTTCAGGTTACACCTGTCTCAGGGATGACAGAGACGACGCCAAAGCAGGTTAACGACGGCAATAAATCAATATCCCTACCCATACTCCAAATATAAATGTAGTTGCAATTATAATTTACAATACTACTTATATATCCATATAAGTCCCCAAAGAGCACATGTCCTCCTTGTTAGTAGTGTATCTAGATACACATATCGCGTCAAAAAATTCCGCTCAAGATAAAATCCCATCTCATCCCTGGCGGGACTCTAGAGTGTATGGTTGCATTTCGGCATCGAAAAGCAGCTGAAAACAAGTACTCTCAGAGTCTTAGCATGAAAAACTACATTGAGTTTAAAAAGGTTTCTGCTTCATGTAAATGCTTCTATAAGCTTAAAAAAATCTGCAGGTTGGCGTTGAGTATGTCTTTACAGTTAATACCTTTAAATAGTTGTCAGTTGTTATATTTGATACCATTTACATTTACAAACTGAAAGTCCCAGCCAGACTACAACTATTGAATTGAAATAATTGTTGGTTATTTTGTTGGGACCTAGCCTAAGCCAAATATCATATGCCTTTTATATCTTATTCATTCATAGACTACCTATTTAGAAACAATATTCATTTGCAATAAAAACTTAATGTAATTTTTGACTAGACTTTATGTAATTTTTGTCTGTCTTACAATCACATTTACATTTTGAATTTTATGAAGTTTTGGTAAAAGAAAACTTAAATAAAAAAGGCAATAGATGTACGGTAATAATATAATTCAATATTGTATAGAATCATACAAAGAAAAATAAGGGAAAAGAGTTAGGAATTGCCATTAGTGACAATTCACGACATCATGAATTTTGACAAGCCCTTTAAAGACTTACACCCATATTCTTAGTCGTTTCCTCGAACATTCCTCCACTCGACTCAACCTCGACTCGAACATTTTGACAGATTTCGTATTCTTAGTCGTTAGAAACATCCTCGACTTGAGGACATTCCTCAGTCGAGTCGAGGTGTGTTGAGTAAGGAACTGTCAAAACTCAAGGTACGTCGCGACCTACCTTGAGGCTTGAGGAATACCTCAAACTCGAGTATTGTGTTCTACGATCTCGAATTAATTGTTGTGTGTGAAGTTTATTTACACTAGTATTATAGTAGTATACACTAGTAGTATTATTTACTTTAGTTACCCACTAGTCTAAAACAATGTCTGATTTCGAAGATTTTATTGAATATGTTTATGAAAATCCTTACTTTATC
>NJDC01000949.1:20413-43355 GCA_002245475.1 Calephelis virginiensis
GTGCCATTTATTGATTTCCCCATTGGTTTCCATGTTGGTTCGGGCTCCTTTGCAGAATAGACCATCAGCCTTCCTGCCAGGTAGCAAGTAAAAGGCGAGCATAGGCTTACCGTCAGTAACACCGTGACACCTGACTAGGTGGCAGAGTTTTGCAGCGACTCACCCGGATTGGTACCACCGCCTCATCTATTCCTGCCGCTGTAACTTCATGACGTGTTCCAATTTGGAGGATAAGGTAGCCGGTAAATTTACCTTTGCTCGATGCCTAATATCTCGGCCTCAGTTTAGCAACGCACCATTACTACCTTTGTATGTGTCTAGGCTGCGTGAATTTGTTACCATGAGGAAATCCGAATGCTTGTTTGCCTTTCAATATCATAAAAAAAAATACAGGTCTGATGATGGAGACCATAGATAATCGAAGTTTTATATAGGACAACTACAATTATGTTGATAAGTAGTAATGAGAGGAATTTTGGCGCCATCGTGAATGAAGATTCTCGTAATTTTTTCATAGTTATGGAATTTCGTGTTTATATTGAGTGAAATTAGTTAATTTAGGTGGGAATTAGATTAATTTTGTTCAGTGAAAGTGCACAAATGAAGTAATTATGAAGAAATTAGTGTATCGTGTATTTCCTCGCTGCCGCCAAATCTCAATAGACGAGCTTGAGTAACAAAGCCACCGTTTTACTCAAGACTCAGACATGACTTACTGACGTCTTATAACTGATGACTAATTATAATTGATAAAAATTGAATAAAAATTTGATGCCAATTTCTACTTGACTAATGGCAAAATACTAACGTGAAGGCCAATACCTAAAGAAAGAAAGAAGTAGTAATGAGTCCACTACTCATCAACATCGTTGTAGTCATCATTGTTGATGTGTCAATTTGAGATCAAATTTAAATTGCTTAATCGAGTCATCTCTAGCAATGCTCTTTCGTTGTGTGGCTTACTCACTAATTAGTTTGAATCTACGTCAGACAACGCTATTTCTTAAAAGTTTTAACACGACCCAGAGCAAGATACACCTGTCCTTTGTTGAAATATCTTACCTAGATCAATAACAACTTTTTCTAGTGTAGTTCCCTGTAACTTGTGAACCGTAACTGCATAACTTAATATCAAAGGCACCATATTTGATTGTCGCTAACGAATCGAACTAACTAAACTAAGCATGGTGTTCGTTGGAATTATTTGTGTAGTTATTGCGCAGCAAAGACAAAATATGTTTACGATATTCTTGCTATTCATCACTTAAAATCGTAAAATAAAATAATTTTTAACAAAAAAAACCGACTTCAGAACAGTAAACTTAAAAACTCAACAATAATAAAAAATGAAGCTCAATGAAAGAAAACTTTACTAAAGCGAAAAATAAACTGGCACTTAGACTGTACATAAAAGTAATGTATGTACATATTAATCATTAGGTATTAATACTTAACCTACAATTAAACCTAACTTATATTAATTACCTATGTATACGTGTATTTTATATTATACAAGTATATTACAACCAATTTATTACAAAATAAGATTTTTTATTCACAATAACAACAATCGCCTAAACCTATGATTCTTTATACAATATTATATGTATATGCTATCTATCTGTCCGTTTGAAGTCTGTGCCAAGCACAAACGGAACAAAAATATATATCATATGCTTTCAGCACTGGGCGGCATTACTATTACCTATTACCCAATGAAATGGTTAGGGTCGGTTTTTGCAGTTTCACTGCGCTTAATTGTTTTGACTAAAATATCAGACTTACAGTAATGAAAATCGATCACGTAAGAGGTGATATATCTTCGGTTAAACAAAACCTCACAAGCACACACAATTCTTCACGCCAATTCCCATCGCTAGTAGACAGAGAGTACCGAGTGCCTAAAGTCACGATCCTGGCACACATGCCTCTTCCACATTCATAACCGTTTCTAAGACTTTTGACACCTTCGGATAATACCCGAGCGATTACAACCAACACTTTCATTATTGTGTTCAAAGGTTTAAATTTTCAAATAGTATTTTGTAATAAAGAAAAAAATAAGGTAGCTCTCCTGGTGGTTAAGAGTCAAACTATGCACCATACATGTTAGTGGTGTATTGCTATGTTGGGGCTAGTATTGTAGGGCACGCTTGCAAGTGGACCAGCGATCATGCCTGTCTTCAGCGCCGAACACGACTACGGAGAACACTGATATGATACTCTTTCTTTCACTGATACTGAAAGTACTGAAAATCCAAAACATAATTTTAATTACCATAAAATATTATTGGTAAAGTACTTGTACACTCCGGTAGTTCACTTTTATTTTCACTGAAAGATTTCGTGACCATGAGATTAAAATTCTTAACATTGGTAAAAAATTCAGTTTCTCAGACTTAATTTTTCCATTTCAATATTCCTTAACACTTTCTACTAAATATAAAGAATTTTATTTAACCATACTCACCTTTGTATGATTAATGTATGTAACATTAGATTTCACTCCCGTAATACATGATTACTGCTAAAATATTCTATAACTACGAATAGTCTTGATGACTTTTTTATGCCAGTACAAAAACCAATATTTTTTTTGGACACCAGATACTTACATAAATAAATAGTCTAATAATTCCTTATTTAAAACAAAATTAAAGGCATTTAAAAGTTGGAGTGAAATAAAGGAACTTACGTACTCGAACATTAATACGGACATGAATCCAGAAACCATTTCTTTTCTGGGGCAATTGTTTAAAAGAAAAAACTAACTTTTAATTCTAAATTTACAACCGAAATTTGTGTTGACACTTTGCCCGTGTTGATCCAGGTATTCTGAGTAAAACAGATCACCTGCCTCTCTGCCAGGCAGCTCGTAAGAGGCGAGCATAGGTTAAAACATTATAGCAATCACCTAACAGGGAGACTGGTGGTAGGGTGCTATAGGGAGTAGGACCACTTTGCCCAAGTAGGGATCCATCGTTTTACCTATTCCTGTCGCAATAATAACTGTCATTTTCCAGTTCGCAGGGTTCAGTAGTCTGTAGACTTGTGCACTAGGCCTAACACTTCGACCACAGGACAACGACGCTATAACATCTATAGTATCAACAGGGCACAGGGGTGTGATTGCTCGATATCCTTTACAATAAAAGGATAACTTAAATACTGGAACATAAACATAGACATAAACATAGTTTTCTATAAATTTTAAAGAAAGAAAAAATTTCGCGCCAGACAGGATTTGAACCTGTAACCTTTCGTCTCAAGCCAACGAATGCTCTAACTAATTGAGCTACTGAGGATTCAAGTCCCGTGGCGACATTTTTAAATACAAGGTTACAGGTTCAAATCCTGTCTGGGGCGAAATTTTTTCTTTCTTTCAAATTTATAGAAAATTTATCCCAAGCACAGGGCAAGTGCTAAAATAAAAATACGTTCATAGACAGTTGTTTAAAAGAAACAACTAACTTTCAATTCCAAATTTTTGAATAACAGACAAAGGAGGAGGATGAGCATGTTACTGGAGTAAGGACAGCTGTAGTATAAACAATAGAATGCAATACGAAATCAATAACTTCCAGACACGTAGGCATGGGAAATCAACATATGCACGGCATAAAATATGTCTGGACTCCTGGTATTACGTGGATTATAGCATTGCATGATTCACACAACTCTTATAATTAGAACAGTGTTTCTCCATTATAAGTCCTTTTTGATGTTAAATTCTTTTTTTTCGAGCAGAGGTAACTGTCCTTTCACTAAGCTTAACAAAATTTGTATTTTCCGGCTTCATTAGGCTGATAAATAACATACTCACCTCGGGCAGCAAAGACACTGATCACATGTTTGTCGGCATCGCTTTTCTCTCGGCCAATATTTACCTTTGTTCTGAAAGTTTTATTATTTTCTTGCCCTCAGAATGTATGAAAAAGCATGAAAAAGGAATTCACTTTCAGTCTCAGTTTTTGCTGACTGTTATGAATTAGGATAATTCTGTTATGTTCAGCACTAAAATGTGGTAAAATCTGTGGTTAATAGTTTACTTCTCTGTAATATCCTGCCGAGACACGTTCTGGTCATAACATATTTTCTTTTTTTTCTTCAAACACGCGTATTCATCTCACGTTCTATTTTATGTGTGCTAGTGATAAACGAGAGGTTTTTTTTGCGTATTGAACATGAATTTCTAGATATGCATTAGATAAATCAGGTCAGTCAGATAAATCTTAATAATTATAACGAACAAAAAATAAAGAAAAGTCACAAATATATAACATAAGATATTCGACTTGCTTTAAGAGAAAACATATAAAAATGTACAACATCTTGCAGAAAACATAAATGATAAAATATTTGCAATAATTATTACTTTAATATAATCACAGAAATCTTGGTTGCTAAGAAGTTTGTTTTGCCGTTTCTTCTCTCGTTTGGAAACGGCCATAGCATAATATTACGATACTGGTCACCAGGGAGTTTGTTTTACTATTTCTTTTTCTAAGTGGCTAGGTTTAGAAACGATAATAGTTTACGATAGATATTGTTAAATTTGTTTAGAACTAGACTACCTTGCGAACTTCGTATCGCTTAATATTAATAGCTACTAACGGTTCTGTAGTAAAAATAAAGTATTGCTTTTCCCATATTCCAAGCATTTTCCCTGTTTTATTTTCATAACAAACTCTCCTGACAATAACAATCTAACAACAAAAAAAAAATAGCAAAATTGATCCATTCGTTCAGGTGTGATGACTACAAATGTGACTGTTGCTGGTTTTATGCTTTGTTTACATTTTAACCATGCATCTTGTATTTTGCGTCGGCAAAAATTATAAATTAATTATTTTTAAGACTTCTAATTACTCCATAGATCGAAAGAGTTATCGATTCCGAATCGTTTCTTAAAATTTGACTGATTCATCTTGTATGTTTAAAACTGTTTGTAGTTAGTCTAGTAATATTTTTTTCAAATGTATGAATGCTAAAAAAATATACAATTAAATGATTATTTTTTATAAATATTAAAATATTTGCTTACGACAACGTGGTAGAATATGTAAAATACTATTAATATTATAAATGCGAAAGTTTATATGTTTGTTTGTTACTTCTTCACGCAAAAACCGCTTAACTACATAAATACATACATATCTTCACGCCAAGTCTTACGGGGTAGGCAGAGAGTATCGAGTGCCAGAACTCACGATCCTGACAAACCTGTCTTGCTTCTTTCACATTCATAACCCGTTTCATACAAACACGCCGGTTTCGGAGACTCTTGACACCACCCTCGGATAATATCCGATTGATCTGATCTTGAAATTTCAGCCTTGGTCTCCCCGGGTATCTACATCCATCCACATTCGCATTGTATATCTGCTTTGTCAATCTTACCGCTTAACTGATTTTCATAAAATTTGGTACACACATAGACTTGGATTAACACATGGGATGGTTTTTATCCCGAACCAATGTTTCTGTGGGACCACGAGGGCAGTGCCACGGGCTTCAGCTAGTGCTTAAATCATTTTATAACATGTTTTAACACACATATCTGCAAATAGAAATTGTTATTTTGATTTTATATTTTACATAAACAATAGTTAATTATCGCGTTAACAAACAAAGAAAAGTAATGTGCAGCAGTAGAAGTTTTAAGTAAATACTAACTATGAGGGAGCGCCTATTATTAACTATGAACAAAGCGATATTCTTTTTCATTTGTTATTCGAAAAGCTAAAGTCAGTAACTCTCAGCTTAGGTAGGTGTATTTTGAACAATAAAACTTGATGCTTTCAAGAAAAAGTGAATAGGCCGTTTTGCTTAATACGTACTTATGCTTTCCAACTTTTCTTTCTTCTCTCCAACAAGTTTCACTGTATAAAGCTATTTATGGGATTAAAAATAAACAAATTGCTAGATAATACATAATTATACAAAAAAAAATATTTAGTGCCTTTTGGCACTAAATTAATTTCAGTTATTTGGTGTTCAGTAACTTGCTCGGATAGGGATTCAATATCTTAGCTATTCCTGCTGCCACAATGACAGAGTTATTTAGTTAGGTACATCTTAAGGCCCCATACTTAGTCAGCCAGAAGAGCCAATCAGCGCACTCGGCCGTTCCATGATTACTATGAAACATTGCGCTCTAAAGTAAATGTCTTAAGCGCCAAATCACTATTTTTGACACTAAAAAATAAATTTGAAAAAAAAATATAAAAACTGAAACAGTTACCTTTAAGGTATAATACTTATCTATGGTTATGTTAAATCTGGTGTCGATATTTTCATAATTGAAGTAGACAGTTGGGTTTTGCTTTAAAAAAAGAGTTAACTTTTTGATTTTTTTCTATCGAGCAAAGTGAAATGAATCGTGTTTTGGAAAAAATAGTCTTATAAAGCATATTAATGTTAATCTTGTGTATTTTTGTCGCCAAGATCCATTATTGCTTTGTTTGAAAAAAACAGTATGTTGCTGACGTATTTTAGCATACATGGCCCCTTAACGCTAGCACTGTTTTTACTTCATACAAGCCGCTCCGGCAAAGTTCGTTCCACCCGTTCAGTTTTTCCAGTTTCCTTCCAATCAAACGTGATAAAAAGTATCCCATGTCCGTTTCCTGGTTTTAAGTTACCTCTCTATCAATTTTCAATCAATTCGGTTCAGCCCTGTTTGAGTTATTAATAGTGTAATTAATACGACTTTATATACATATATACCGATATATTTGTTTCTGTGGCGAGTTAGTCAATCAATAATTATTCATTATCAATTAATTGTTATCCATTATTTATTGTATAACTAATAATTAACAACAATAAAATTATTAACTTCTTTTTGTATTAAGTGTTATATGATATTACAAAAGATTTATTATTTTATACAGCTTAAAAAATCTAAAGTTAAAAGCTCTCTTTTTACTTTAGATTAAAATTTAAATTTAGTAAAAAGCTCTCTTTTTACTTTAGATTTTTTAAGCTGTATAAAAATTAATAATTTGTAATTATTATAAAAATTAAGCCCTACGCGATAGTTCACTACGAGTTTGCCATATACAAACAGTTTAAATACTGAAAATCATAAAAATGTGTCGCCTTTAAAATAAGAATATTACGCTTTTTGAAACCTGTGTTATTAATTCAGAAACTGCCGTTGAAAACTCGTTACACAAATATATAAGCAACAATCGTACGGAATACGAACGCGAACGAAACAAATATTTCAAAATGGTTTACGAGAGATTTGAAATTAAATTGCAATTAGTTTAAAATTTTATTACCGTTTTAAGCAAAGAAACTTTGTCATATAAATTAACCTTAGGTAATAAATGTCACACTTTGAGAAACTCCAATCTACTTTATACTGCTTTAAAGTGGATGATTACGGCAATGTCCGTATTTTGTAAAGCTAATCATACAGTTGAGAATCATAGTTAAAACGTATTAGTCTTGGACTGCATATGAGATTTGGGTAAGAAAATGTGATTCTTGGAATATTTCTTATTTATCTATCTATATGTCTGTACTTATAATAAAACTGTAAAAGTGAAAATTCTGGACATCAAAGATATTAAAAATAATAATAGGTGCAGGATAAAATGAAGGAGAACACATTTTTAGCATTCCTGAAAGTTTTTGTTTGTTTGTCTATGTATGACCTCGATTCACGGCGTATCTACTAACGGCCAATGTTAATAATGTATCTCAATCTAATGGATTTCAAGCAATCTAGATAGCTGCGTATCCGGCGGCCTATCCCATACTTAACTGTCATATTTATCCTGTCCACAGATATGTTATTGGCAAGCGATAACATAAAAATGGATCAAAATATTAATCTTGGACAGAAAATTTTGGATTAGGATTGATTATTAATATTGGCCGTAAACCGATAGCAACGAAATTTGGCTGGTACTTTATGTTTCGAGGAAGGTAATATAATACTTATTATCCCGCTCAATAAAGATGTTCCCGCGGGAGAAAGGAAGAAAGTCACAATGTAAATCCTATTAATATTATAAATGCGAAAGTTTGTAAGTATGGATGTACGGATGTTTGTTACTCTTTCACGCTCGAATGGCTGAACGGATTTGTCTGAAATTTGGAAGACAGATAGATTGTGACCTGGATTAACATATAGGCTATTTTTAATCCCGATCGCACACCGGGCTTCTGTGAAAACGCGGGCGAAGCCGCAGGTAGCAGCTAGTTGAGTTATAATTTATTAACGCCTAGTCTGACTTTGTTCATTCTTTTTTTTGTAATATGTACATATTTTATAGATTTTGCCAAATTTTTATTCATGTCAAAAGTTTAGTACTTAAGCAATTACAGACATATCAACAATCAGTATAAAGTGATCAAATAACCTGAAATCGGAAATGTAGAGAAACATTTGAACGCACCAGTCACTTATCTTCACGACAAGTCCCTCTGCAGATTTGTCAGAGAGTATGAAGTGCCAAGTGATCGAAGTTTTATAAATATATTAAAACAGTAATAATCTACATATGTATTAAAATTGTAATAAAACTAAATAATTACGTAGGATATTTTTAAAAGACATTGTTGCTATATGCATACAAAGCCTTTACCATGAGTTGGTATACATTACGTTCGGAAAGTTACGTGTCGAAATCTTTGATATTTTTGATCTAAAAATGTGTTTCTCCTAGTTACCAATAGAGGCGCTGTTCAAAGTTTTCATACAAATAATTTACTGAGACGGAAGTGAGTATGATAAACTTGACAAGCCTTGGCTTGGGTGGATGTAGGTTACCCGGGGAGACCAAGGCTGACCAATCGGATATCATCCGAGGGTGGTGTCAAGAGTCTCCGAAACCGGCGTGTTTGTGTGAAAAGGGTGATGAATTAGAAGGAACCTAGACAGGTTTGTTAGGATCGTGAGGTCTGGAAATCGATACTCTCTGCCTATCCCGTAAAGGACTTGGCGTGAGGATATGTATATTACAAGCCGTAAACTCATGGTAAGGGCTTTGGTTACAAAACTCAAAACAAAGGCCATGTTTTGAGTTTTATTACCTGTACATGTTAAAGTTTTATCGCTATTTGTTCACTTTTTATGCAAAATATTGCTAAACGGATATTCACCAGATTTATGTGGTATCTTATATCACGGATCCATATTGACGATACTTTGTACTGTGAAAAAATCTTTTGTTTTCAGCACTTATCAAGCAAAGTCAAATAATTTAATGAATAAAATATGCTACTTAACATTCTAGAAATAATAATTGATATGGAGACTACAAACTTAAAGTACTTTTGGAGTTTATGTAAGTTTGAAAATGAATTTAGATAACTTTTGATATTGCTTTAATTATGTAAGGAATTCAAAAGAGAGTTTTTGCTTTTCATACTTAAAAACTATACTTTAGCAAAGACAGATTTCATGTTTTACAAAAATAATTTAAAATAAATGCAATATATACAAAACACCTTTTTAACACAGTTGCAGGAACAAGAAGCGTATTAAATTGAATAAATAAAAAAGGAAAACTAAAGTATAAATTCAATTTCTGTAAAATTAATATTCTTATGCATTGTTTTTTCAAACTGTTTATTGATTTCGTAATTGCACTGATTTTATTCCTATTTTTATTTTTGCCATTAAATACTTTTTTATTGTAATAAATCATAATTTACTTTGAAAATAAGTAAACTAATAACTTAAATAATCAAAAAAAATAAATAAAATAAGTGTTGATTTAATTTAGATTTATAAATATTTTTGTAGTAAAATATTTTGATGTGGCTATGTTAGGGGGATGCCTCTAATATTAAGGGAGTTTTAACGTGTAATTATTTTTATAAATTTAATCATTAAAATTATTTTTATAAATTTAATCATTAAAATTATTTTTAAAAATAAAATATTTTGATGTGGCTATATTGGGGGATGCCTTTTATATTAAGGGAGTTTTTAACGTGTAATTATTGTTATAAATTTAATCATTTTTTTTTAATTTTATTTAATTACTTGGTTAAAGAGTACTTTGCCAGGATTGGTTAACTAATGTGTATCATTTAATATTTCAAATTAATAAAACAAATATTATTTTCGTTGAATGAAACTCGAACATACAACATTATGATTATATTTATATTGTGTACATACTTAAATTGCTTTTGTACCAAGTAATCTGATTTATCTTTAGTATTTGAGATTATCGTCGTGTCTCATTTTGCCAAGAGATCTCTTAGTCCTTCGTAATTTGTAAACAGAATTGGAATTCTATCCCCGAGGCCATGTGTTATACTCGTATGCTACGAGTTTCCCATTTACTTTGGGATGGAACATAATGGCTGTCTTCCAACTTGTGTCGTCGATCTCAATGAAATGTAACATCAGAGAAATTGGATTATTTCTTTTGTTAAACTTACAACTTTTTTGAATACAGCTAAACTTCTTCACAATGAAATGTAATTTCTATTAACTGAGAAACTATGATATAAGTACCTGCAAGTCGCAAACAAATTAAAAGATGTTTTATTAAACTAATATCTATTTTATCTACCATAAACTGCAAAGCATTCAACACAAGAAACAGTTTACATTTTACAGTACAATTATTACTGCAGATCAAATCGAGAGGCCAACCTGCAGTAGGTTATGCGATTGTTTTACACTCACTCGTACTGAATCCTATATTGTTCGGAAATATGTAAGCAATACAAAAAAAGATACGAATCTACGTTTTAATTTAGATCTCGCGGAAGCGACCTCCGCCGTTTTGTTCGCGCATCCGCAATGCGCCATCTTACGTTCTGACGGTCTGACGCGAGTTTAGAAGTTTTTACCCATTCCAAAAAAAGTGCGCAACGCCGGAGTTTTCACTTCAAAAAAAATTGTTTAATTCAAGAATCTCCCCTTTTTGAAGCCACTCAAAAACTTGTTCAAAAATGTGTCTACTCGAAGTTAAAAACTTTATAGGGCAAAATCAAAAACTCATTGTTACGACAACAAATGAGAATAGAATTCCCAATAAGAAGGATAAAAACCTCCTTTTTGTAGCGTCATTGAAAATACTTCTACTTAAAGCTTGAACATGTTACTAATGGAGTAAGATGTTAAACCCTTGTTACAACACAATGGAACAGAATTTCCCAATAACAAGGTTACTCGCCTAGTCCCAGCATTGATTACCGAGCTTTTACGCGTGATACACGCACTGTGTTATTATTTTAGGGGTTGTAAATATTTGGGCGACTGACTTTGAAGTAGTATTTTATTGAATCAGGCGTTACTTTGCGAGAATCCATTGTAACCGATTTAGAATAACCCTTTGTTGATTCTGAAGAAGGGTAGATTCTTCTCCCCGTGTTGGTCCGGACTCCTTTGCAGAATATATCATCTGCCTTCCATCCATTGGATTGGTACCACCTCCTTACCTAATCCTGCCGCCATAACGTCAGTTCTTGCCGTTGACATCTTCCGGTTCGGACGGTAAGGCAGCTGGTAAACTTACTATTGCTCGAGGCCTAACATCCCGGCCTCAGGTTGGCAACGCACCATTACCACCTTGGGTGTCCCTAGGCAGTGGGAATTTCTTAGCATCAGGAAATCCGTTAGCTTGTTTGCCTTCCATTATCATATAAAAACATACCGCCTAATATTATACCGCCCCATTGGCGCAAAAATTCACATATAACTGAGAAATAAATTTTCAGACCAAAAGCTGAACAAAAGTCAGTAAACTTGCTTTTGCTCGAGACCTAACGTCCCGGCCTCTGGTTGGCAACGCACCATTAACACCTTTGGTTTCTCTAGGCGGCGTGAATTTCTTACCATCAGGAAATCGGTCTGCTTGTTTGCCTTCATATATAACCTAAAAAGACTCGTGTTACTGATGTGTGAGATGTCTTCCAAATCCAGATCGAGATCTGGTTGCGGTGGTGAGTGGAGGGAAAATTAGTTAGTGTTGTCACATGCAAAAAACGTGAGCATTTTGGATTATTTTCTGAGCTGTGCTTTTTTCATTTTCTGGTTACAGTGGTGGGTGAGATACGTTAGGCTTTTCATATTCTGTGTCGTTTAGAAGACTTCTCGCCACAACAACTTCAAGAGTTTCGCGGAATCAACAAAATAAAGGTTTATTTTTACATCTATTTGAAGTAGTATTTCACTAACAATATTTTTTTATAATACGTCGTTGGATAAATTACAAACAATGCTAACCTAAACCTGAACATGCAAACCTACAGACTTGCAGACAGATTTCCTGATGGTAAGAAATTCACGCCGCCTAGACACCAAAGCTGTTAATGGTGCGTTGCCAACAAGAAGCCGAGACGTTAGGTCTCGAGTGAAAGCAAGTTTACTGACAACCTTACCCTCCGAACCTGAAGACGTCAACGGCAAGAACTGACGTTATGGCGGCAGGACTGAGTAAGGCGGTGGTAGCAATCCAATGGATGGAAGGCAGATGGTTCAAGTTATGTGTCTTCACTAAATATTCGGCTAACGAGGCGGTCAAGCAAGGAAGGGGAAAGGTTTAAAAAGGCAGCTGCTACTACTAAACACTACATTATACTACACTACTTTACAAAACTATATTAATACATTATGATAACACCAGATACGTTTAGGTTACGTTAGGGCTTCAAGCTAATCAATGTAAACCATACCCTTATACAGCAACGGTAAGAACTGACATGACGGCAAGTAAGGAAGTTTGTTTGTTCACTTAACCTTGAAATCGTCCAAATGACCAAAAACTGTTTAAATAGACTATTTATAGTGACGGAAGTTAAGAAAGTTTGTCCAAGAAAACTAACATAAAATTGAGAAGTTTTAAAAAGATTTTGTTAAAACTTTTGTTTTTTTTTAATTAGTATCTCACTAAAATTACAAAAAAATTGAAACTTAAATTAATATCTACTAGTAGTAGTCAGATGTCCATATGATAAAAACGATGGTTGGCATCAAACAGCTTAAGATTTTCTTTGCAGTGTTCTGTACAGAAGGGCTGCCCCTTCTGTACAGAATACTTGTAAATAATACACATAATCTAAACACTACTCTAAACACTACAGTAATCTACTAAACACTACATTATACTACACTACTTTATTTTACTTTAAAATTGGGTTTTTGCAATTTTCTGATAAAAAAACGTTGCTCGGGATTGGATATGTGCCCGGTTGGCGATAGGCTTGCCACCTATCACATAGTGGGACTTAGTGTCTTCGGCTAGTCGTAGGTACCCTGGTTGTATCACTGCCTACCTCTGCGCGGATATAGGCGTGAAGATACTTTTTTTTTAATTTAATAAACTACACTTATCCAAACACCAGATATGTTTAGATTGCGTTAGGACCTCAAGCTATTCTATGTACACCAAACTCTAACACTATAATGGTACAATAAAATAACTGACATGGCGGTAAGTGAGGTGGTGGTACCAATCCGGATCATTTGTGGATTATATTTAAATATATCTAACAAAGAAAATTTGCAACGAAATCTGAACTCACTGCAGCATATAATTGAGAACGTGGGACTACTAATATAAACGACGAATGACGGAGCAGACGATTAAAATCAACAAGCGCAGTAAAACTACAAAAAACCGATTTCAAATTTTGTCATTGACAGTTTCATCATCATGATAAAATTAATAAATGATTATGATAATACATACATGGTGTATATCCACCTACCCAAAAAAGAATAATCAAAATCGGTTTGTTGTTGGTCGAGTCATCGTGTAACAGACAAAAAAAATATCTACAGTCGAATAAAGAACTTACTATTTTTTTTGGAGTCGGTTAACAAAATATAATAATACATTGGAACCACACTAGAAAAGCAAATATTTTGAACACGAAACTCGTGTTGTTTGTGTTTTATATACAACGTTGGTGTTTTAATTTTACGTCAAAAGATATTCGGTAAGACGGTAGACACATAAAATTAATCCCTCTTTGAGATAGACTTATAAATTACTAGCTATTGTTGACGTATTTGTACACACATATAAATAACCTTTGGTGATTAGCCAGAGGGAACTAAATGGTTACGTTAAGTGTCTAACCGAGCTTTAAATTACCACCTCACAAAATTTAGTAAAAATACTTTAATTGTTTTTTGCTAGTAATGCGAACAGATAAACTGACAAGAATTGTAATAGCTCTCGTTTGAGATTCTGACCAATTTTTTAAATAACTTTAATTTTCACATTTCTCTCTTCTAGTGTTACTTTAAGCGACAATTTTATGACGATTTTAAACGTTCCACAGCAAAACGTATTAGAGAAAAAGAAAAGTATCTTCACATCCATATTCAGAAATAAATATTCAAAAAAATAGACAGAGGCACAACCAGGGCACCCACGACTAGATGAAAAGAATAACTGTGATAGGAGGCAAGCCTATCGTCAACCGGACACATATCCAATCTTGGGCAACGTTATTTTTATGAGAACATTGAAATATACATTTTTTAATTTTTTTGTTGCTCCGCCCGGGGACGAACGTGGGACCTCAAGAAGCAAATCCGATACCGGATTGCTACACAACAGAGGTAATACTGATATGTTGCTAGCATCGCAGTTTGTACAACTTCACCGGACTATTAAAGTGTATAAGATAACACATGCCTTCTTTATACATTGTTATATTCTATATAACAATGTATAAAGAAGGCAGGAATGTATAAAGAAGGCTTCTTTATACATAGTTATATTCTATATAACAATGTATAAAGAAGGCAGGGATAAATTGTAAATGGAGAGGTCATCGCCTGGATACGTTCATTACGAGAAGGTTAAACACCAAATCCTGCATAATATATTAAATGTGTTCGTCTGTATTATAAAATGTATATTTAGGTAAAATGGCATAAAACTTAACGGGCGATCATTAAATGTATTGGATTAAAATTCATGCCTATAGTCCAGCGTTATACGATCATTCCAAGCATTTCGGGTTTACGATATCCACACGAATATCCTTTATTATAAATGGTTAAGTTTTCGTATGCATTTTCTATTTTACGTGAAAACGGTGAGATCGATTATAATAAATTTAAATAAAAAAGTAGATTAGGCCTTGGAGAAGGAAATAGGTTACTTGTTCCAATATTTCAACTGTTTCGTGCGATATGGTGAAGTAACATTAATGCGTTGCTAGTATTGTATACCAATGAATAAATAAACTTTTACTGTCATAAAACTGAATGTAATAAATTCTCGTTACTTAATGCCATTTTTTATGGCATAAGACAACGAATAAGTACACTGCTCTCCTGGTAGTAAGGCACAACCGTGGCCTATAGACACCATAGATGTGAAGTAGAGAAGAAAGAGTAGACAAGTGGATCCTGGGTTCCCACGAATAAACGCAAATAACAACAAGGATTAATGTTAAGATAGTAATGAGGATGTTTATCATATTCTCCCATACATATACATATATTTGATGGATTACAATTTATGACTTTAATTCAGCTTTTTATGATGATTCGAAAGCTTTTTCGGGTTTATGGTATTTTGGCCATATAAATATACACTATAAGATATAGAGAAAATTAGTGTTATCCATCCTGATAAATGAACTTTATTTTTTAGTATCTGAGCTGACTGAATATATTCTGTCCTCAAAGTACTCTTATTTTAGCACTTGCCCTATGCTTGGGTTACATTTTTACAAATTTAAAAAAAGAAAAAGAAAACTCTTAAATTTATAGAAACTAGTAGTCGCCCGTTGGTCGAAATTCGAGCATGATAAATTTTAATATCTTATTGCTAAGAACGCCATCTTCATTTCTCAAGACCAACTATACTTTGTTTCCAAACTGTATGGTGCGCCATCTGTGATCTTTTATCGTTATCATCGATATATATGTTTGTGTGTGTCAAATGCATGCATAGTGTGGGTAACGCTATTAATTATTTTAATTTTAATTAATATTGTCTCTTTTAGCTTTGAAACGCAGGTTGTTCCATTATACGGAAATAGCCCAACCTTATGTTAGCGGTTAATGACTAAACTACAAAAAGCTTACTTTGTCTTAAATACATATCATTGTATTTCTAAAGGAATTGTTTTAAAAAGTCTTTGAAAAAATAAAAGAAATTCGAGGTACAAATCATATAAATATTGCTAATGACACTATTACCTATGAGTTCTTATTTACGTATAGATTTAGTTGGAAAACAGCTTGATATCGAAGACCCTTTCACCGACAATGATTGACGAGTTTGGATCGTTTCTGTGAGGTATGCTCGTCGACATTAAAAATCGCTTAGAGCTATCATCTAGTAAAGATAGTAATTGATATATACAAATACTAGCTGCTACCTGCGGCTTCGCCCGCGTTTTCACAGAAACCCGGTGTGCGATCGGGATTAAAAATAGCCTATATGTTAATCCAGGTCACAATCTATCTGTCTTCCAAATTTCAGACAAATCCGTTCAGCCATTCGAGCGTGAAAGAGTAACAAACATCCATACATCCATACTTACAAACTTTCGTATTTATAATATTAATAGGATTTAATAAATTAAAAACACGAATTATCTTGTATCAATTGCTAAATCACATACTAGGTTTAATGTTTTAGGTTTATACAAACTTAGTACTAAAATTTTAAATTTATTGTCTCTGTTGTTTAGCGGTTCGGCGTCGGATTGAACTTCTTGTGGTCTCGGGTTCGGTCACCGGGTTGGGCAACAAAAAAATTAAAAAATATATATTTTCTAATAACATTAACGTTGATTGGGTTTGGATATGTGCCCGGTTCCATAGGCTTGCCACCTGTCACATTGTGGGACTTAATGTCTTCGGTTAGTCATAGGTGCCCTTGTTGTGCCTCTGCCTAGCCCTTCGGGGATAAGCACGTGAAGATACTTTTTGGCACTACAAATTTGGTTTTAAATCTCTTTCATATATCATGTATCATTATCCCCTGTGTAGAAACAATCGGCTTCCATGCCTGGATAAAACCTTAGAAGCCAGTCTTGGTTAAATGGGTCATTATCGATAATTCCACTGGTGGTAAAATCCTGTTTATCAACTGACGTGAATATTGTTCCTTGCCTTAATACAGTTTTGTGCCGCATTATAACAATATTTAACAGAATCCGGTCCGTCGGGGAAAATAGCCGGTAGACTTATACATAGACCTGTTAACCCGGTCATAAGCCAGCGACACACTTACAACATCTAAAAGTCTAAGCCACGATTGTCTCTGACCATCAGGATAGATGTGTGTTTTTCTCTGTATGATTATTTTTATATTTATATATTATATTAACCGCTTCGTTGGTCGAGTGGCTAGCGTACGCGCCTAACCACATTGACAAACTGCGAGACTCGGGTTCGATTCCTGACGGGGGCAGGCATTTGTGTGTTGAACATTTAGATGTCTACATTCCCGGGTCTGGGTGTTTATTAAATTTATTCTGGTCTCTATTTAAGTATTTCTATGTATTAGTATCGTTGACTAACCACTCATAACACAAGTGTATAGTTTGCAGGAATATTTATTTATATATTATTTATTTATTTTATTTGATACGTTTTGGTAAGTGCCTTAAAATCCGACAGGCCGTTTTATTACCACTCTAAAAGTGGATTTCATCAAAATAAGTTAAATAATCGTTAAGGCAAATACATCTGATTGAAGATTTATCTAAACTTAAGTTATCTGACGAATAAATACTTCATCCAGTTTCAGAAATACGTTGAATTATTAATAGAATTTGCCCAAATCTTCAAATATTTAACCCGTATAAATATTTAAAAATGCAGTTCGTTTACAGAGAACAATTCCCGAGCAAAACTTCAACCGAAACAATGAATTTAAACAATCTTAACAATGAACCTGAATATATTTCTTCTATTGCAAAACATTTTTAAATAGAAACAGTTCTTTTGTTGTAAAATCCTTCATTCTATGATCTAGCGGTCCGGCATCGGTTGGTCAGTCGGACTTGATTTCTTATGGTCTCGGGTTCGGACACCGGACCGGGCAACAAAAAATAACAATTTTTAATTATCTAATAAAAATATCATTACTCGGGATTGGATATGTGACCGGTAGGGATAAAACTGTGGGACTTACTGTCTCCATTTAATTGGATACCCTGGTTGTGTCTCCGTGTCTTGACATTCTTTTTTCGAATTCGAATCTAGGAAGATAGTTTAAATGATTTTACGAGATTTTACCATACAACACCATAGAATATGTATATTATACAGTAAAACCTGGCGGCAGAACTCGGAAAGATTTGCCTGTATTTGTACTAGTGCTTCACTTATTTAGCACCTGCAATATCAGAACTCTACATTCGAATCGGAAAACGCATATAGTGCTAATTCACTTTAATAAGAGCCATAATATTACCAAAATCCGTACTGATTGACATTTAACCAAAACCGTAAAAAAATGGAAAATGTTTAATTTTCTCACAAATATTCTCGTATTCGAAATGAGAGCTCTACGGAAAATCTGTGGTGTAACGCTCGCTGATCGCATTCATAACAGTGAGAGATCCAAGAAAGAGTGGGATTGAAAGAAAGTGTTGGTGTTAAAAGGGCATGCTCCGCTGGTTTGGTCATGTGGAAAGAATGACGGATAAAAGATTAACAAAGCAGATATACAATGCGAATGTGGATGGATGTAGGTACCCGGGGAGACCAAGGTTGACATTCCACGATCAGATCACTTGGATATTATGCGACGGTGGTGTCAAGTGTCTCGGAAACCGGCGTGTTTGTATGAAAAGGGTAATGAATGTGAAGGGAAGCTTGACAGGTTTGTCAGGATCGTGCTACTCTCTGCCTACCCCGTAAGGGACTGGGCGTAAAGATATGTATGTGTATGTTCATATCATAAGATAATGAACAAATTCCCGTGTTGGTCTGGGTCCGCTGACTAGAATAGACCGTCTGCTTCTCTGCCAGGCAGCTCATAACAGGCAAGCCATAGGCTTAGATAATTACCAACAAAACCATTGGAGTTAGAGTGCTGTGCAGCAGCATAAGCGTATGGCGATCGACCGCCTTAAGCATTCGGAAGGAAAGTAAGCCGGTTAATCTGCACAATAGGCCTAGCATTGCTAGCAGGATAGCGATGCACCTATAACGTCTATAGTATAAATAATAATAAAAGAAAAATATACCTGGACAAGTTACACAAATTGAATTGAACCCCAAAGTAAGCAAATTATATACTTGTTGTTTATGGTATCTATAGGTCATGGATGTCTCTTATCATCAGACAAACGAATGAGAGACCCGGGTTGTTCGTTTGCCTCTTACATAAAAAAAGCGGGCGATATACCTGTTTGTCAAAAATCGGAGCAGACACCACAATATGTTGATATAAACTTTTAGCTGAAACAAATCCTTGAATTTATTTTAACTCAAAATCCTAATCCTAGAAAATAAAAAGGGGGATCAAGTGTCTCCCAAATAGTTTTGCTTCGTCTAGTCGGATTTGTGATGTTTTTTATCAAAGTAGTTTGTACTACTGTCAATGTTTATTAAAATGACCACACTTTCGGTAAAATACAATGGAATCTAAGCCGAGATCAAAACAAACTGCTTTCAGAATTACCATCTTAATCCAACTGCTGCGCTAAAAGCCTTTATGAAACAAAGCGCTTAATAAGCTTAAGTTGAAATCTCTTTGCTGACTTATTAATCCGTTATTATTTTATGATGAACGCTAATAAGTTTCTAACGTTTCATCATCAATTGCTTTCAAACAATTTCCAAATTATGTTAGTTAAGCTTCTCGTTGCTAAGTTTATAATCTGGAAGGTAGTTTGGTGAAATTCACTAGAACGATTCCAACGGTTTCGTGCTTTGTGTTTATATTACCAAATATATAAGTACGAATATGTCGATTTGTATCTATTTTTTATTATATTTCTTACAACCACGTATTACCCGTAAATATACCCGTATTTATATTATGGCAAAACAACGTTTGCAAGCTAGTATATTTACAAAGAAACCGACCAAGTGCGAGTCGGACTCGCACACGGAGGGTTCCGTCTACCATCAATTAGTTAATTGCAAACTTATAGGTAGCATGATGAATCTCTCGCAAATACGTGTGGCTATGGCTCGCTCCGTGATGTCACCTCCCCCGCTACACGCACGGCCGTTGCTTAGCAACCGCTACGCGCTCGCGCCACCACAACACGGCGGTGTGGCGCTCGCACCGTGTTTAGATGCACGAATTATTTTAATGTTTTGAGTTTTTGTCTTTATTTATTTTAGTTTAAGTATCTTACGGAAACATATTATTAATGTATTACGTATAATGAGAGCAACCTAAAAAAATAGCAATTTGAAAGCTCGTTCAGATTATTTAAAGTTTTCAAATCAACAACAAACCTTTTGTTGATTTAGCGAAGTGAAAGTGTTTTATAACCATCTTAGATTAAAAAAATACTAAGCATGTATTTTTAGAAGAATTAAATTTTTCTAGAATATGGGTTTTGGTTTGGAAGCAGATTTTATTTAATCAAGATACGACAATGATTTTTCTAATCACATTTAGATTTATTATTTTAGAATTTATTGTTTAATTTGACGACACAGCGTTAAAGTTAAATCAGTTGAATTATAAATGTTTATTTTTGTAAAGTATTTTTTAAAAATTAAAAATTACAGCGGTGCTTAAAAAGTTTTATCTTTGAAGTGGTTGAGATAAACAATAGACTAAAGGATAATTCAACTTAGAGAAATAGGTAAAGTATGTTTCCGTTCATAAAACTAGGTTGAGTGTTCAATAAACATACTTAGAGTTGAATTTTACAAAATTAGGTTTCATTATTCGTAGTAATTTAGCGAGAAATTTGACCTCAATAGCCCACTAAGATTATTAGGTCAAGCCACAAGCAGGTTAGGTGATTATTTCCTATTGTTCTGGCAGGGTAAGCTGTCGACGACGTAATGGTGCTAATGGTGGTGATTCTGCTGTTCACAAACTAAACTTATTTTAGATGCATGCTATCTTTCTCAAATGAAACAAAAACAAAAGAGATGGAACAGTTTAGACGTGTCAGATTAGTGCGGACATGTCAAATCGTGATGTTTTTAATCAACGTTTTCCGAGTAATAGATTAAACGTCTGTAGAAATGACATCTACGCTCTAATTTGACAGCACTAAAAGTGTCCTGTCTCCTTCTGTTACTTTAGTTGAAAGAAGACAGGGATAACTTAAAATTAGTTTAGTGAGTGCGCAACAAAATTACCACCAATATCAAACTAACGTCGTGACTACATAATCTGGGATTATATTGTATGCCAAAATATTGTTTAATATTCAAATATTCACCGTTTCAGCCAAATCTAATGATATAATTACGTCTATGGAGGTTATTTTATCCCATCAGAAAGTTTTTGTTATATCATGCCAAGTTGAGGCCATATGCCTAGCACCGTGAAAAAAGTATCAGATATCATGAAGGATTAATTTTTTAATATAAACACTATAACTCTACGAGCTCCAACTTCACAAACTTTATAAATATGTCAAACTTTAATCAACTCAAACAGTTTGACCGCTTCGCCACTATAAGAACTATTATAGTACATCTTAATAGAAAGGTAATGATCTGCGACTGCATTTTTCACCTTACGCCAAAAGCGGTAAACTGGCAAGCTTTATATTTTTAGATATATGTAAAGTTGTTGAGTGGCTTACAGAGGTAGAGAGCTTAGGATGAGGATCTTGACTGTAAATGACATCTGATAACTCTTTCACAGTGCGGGTCCTATGGTCTCGTATTGGGAACATTTTACTTGAAGTTTTTTTCTCGTGTTGGTCTTAGCTCATTTGCAGAATAGACTATCTGCCTTTCTGCCAGGCAACTCATGAAAGGCGAGCATGGTCTTACCGTCACTAATTCCGTGACATCTGACTATATGGTAGAGTTTCTCAGCAACTCGTTCGGATTGGTACCACCGCCATATCTATTCCTGCCACCATAACGTCAGTGCTTGCCATTGACGTGTTCCAGTTCGGAGAATAAAGTAGCCGGTAAACTTGCTTTTGTTCGTAACATATCTAAAGCTCATGGGAAAGGTTCAAAACATAACGAATTCATGGTTTAAAAATGGGAATAACCACGGCAATGGTATTGATTCAGGTGAGTTTTTGCCAAACTTTACCATTTAACGTCTAATTACTTCTTACATGGCAGTTGGAAATGCGGGTGGCCGAATTTAGAAGGGACACGAGACTAATACGCTACAAACAAAATATGCCATACTGTATATAATAAATCAGTAGCGGTTAAAAAGGATTTTTTAGTATGCCGAGCCACATTTACTAAGAATCTTTAATCCGTCTCAAACGGCCAAAGACTAATGAGTATAAAACAGGGCTAAACAACATTTCGTTCGTTTGATTTGCAGTAACGATGAAAATTATCACAAATATCCTGTTGTATTTCTATACATATTACTAGCTATTACACTGGCCTACCCCCGCGATAAATGAGATGTAAGCTATCGTATCTTTCAAATTAGTTCAAACTGCATACGGTGTGTAAATTTGATTGAAATCGGTTTAGTAGTTTAGGAGTCCATCCTGGACAAACAACTTGACCCGTAATTTATGTATATTAAGATAAGTGGAACTGTCACTTACGTAGTATACAATTTAAGTGGAAAAATATTTACTTATTTATCACGAAACCTCTATAACTATCGAACTTATAAACTTGAAATAAGACAGAGTCATACCACATGTCATCTTCGATTGATAGTAATATTATAGTAACTAGTGGTTACCCATTAATAAATAAAATATATAAAATAAATAAATGATAATAAATTTTAATGTGTTGTTGACAAGAACGCCATCTTCATTTCTCAAGACCAACTCCTTTGTTTCCAAACTTTTTAGTGCGCCATCTGTGATCTTTTATCGTTATGGGTAATGT
>NJDC01000949.1:43539-58318 GCA_002245475.1 Calephelis virginiensis
CAGCTTTCGGTAAACAAGTTTTGGAAATTTCCTTTTTCCTCGTTTATCTGGGTCCACTGAGTAAAATCTACCTGACAGGCAGCTCTTAAGAGGTTAAAATATAGGTCAATCCCAACAAAGCCACTTAAGGTAGAATGGTGTGCAGCAACTTGCCTGCGTTGGGTCCGTCGCCTCACCTATTCCTGTTGCCATAATTACGCTGTAATGTTCAGGTCTGGCGGATATAATAGTTGTTAGACTTGCACAAAAAACCTTCCTTCTCGACCTCAGTACAAGGACGCACATGTACCATCTACGGTGTCTCTAGGCCACGATTGCCTCTTAACATCAGGAAGCCATGTGTTTGTTTCTTATAACATAAAAAAATCAAACCTGGCGTACGATCACGTTTCTGGATTTCCTGCTAAGCTCAAGTGGTTGCCTAACCATCTTCGCCGGGATTGTCATATTCTCTCGTTGCCGTACTTTATTCTGTTTAACCAATATGCCCGTATCTAAAGAAGAGGTTTAAATTTTGTAATAGTGAAGTAAAATTTCTTAGATCTAGTGATAACTTTTCTCTCCAAGTACCCTCTCGTAACACTAACTATTATAGCCGATCTTTTACCTCGCTATCAGTAAATCTTTGGAACTCGCTCCTAGTAAAAGTCAGGAAAGCCCCTTATATCAATACGTTTAAAAATGTTAAACGTTAAACGTCACTTTATACGTTCAATATTACTCGATTAAAAGTTAATCTGTTTAACTTTTTTTTTCCTTTACTTTAAAATAATTCTATTATAATTTTTTATGTCTCCATAACATAGTGATGCCTGGAAGAGATCGTTGTTTTCGCGATAAGGCCGCCTTTGTATGTCACTTAGTTTTTAAGTTTCTTTTAATGTATTTATTTTATATGTAT
Source organism: Calephelis virginiensis (assembly GCA_002245475.1). NCBI lineage: Eukaryota > Metazoa > Arthropoda > Insecta > Lepidoptera > Riodinidae > Calephelis > Calephelis virginiensis. The sequence goes on from NJDC01000949.1 coordinate 44,441, forward strand.
TTTGGTGCACAACGAGTTATTCTATTCTACCCACAAGAAAAATACCAACAACCTATCTGTTAAGCCACTTGACATAATCTGTGGAACGGAAATGCTAAAATCAAAATATAACTTTTTTAATAAATAAAAAAATGAGATGCACTCTGGGAGTGCCGGCAAAAGTGAACACTTGAATATTAACGTTGTATATTTTTGATGTTTTGGAATGGTTAAGGAATAATTTTTCACGAATTGCTTTATCAGTATGAAAGTACTATCATATAATACAATATTCAATTATTGCGCTATCGTACACAAACATGACAACACGAACATTCGCGCAAGCGCCTTGCACCGTCTTATTCGCGCAAGCGCCCTGCGCCATCTTACGAATTTTTGTCTTACGAAATTTCAGTGTACGTGTTCTGACGAGAGTTTAGAAGTTTTTACCCATTCCAAAAAAAGTGCCCAACGCCGCTAATAAAGTTTTCACTTCAAAACGATAAATTACACCTAAATATAGCCTAGTTTTGTACATTCTGGAGTGCAGCATGAGCAGTAACTAGTACAGTGGATAAGAGTTCAAGGTGCAGAGTCCTTGACACGCTTCCGGTATTACTAACTATCTGGATCTTCTCACCAAAAGGGTCTAGCTTTCGGCGAAATCAAAAGCTTTCGAAAGATTCTGTGTATTGTGATAAAATAGCAAATCAAGCGCTGAATGAAATAAAGTGTCTAATAATATCACGCAGAACATTAAACAGTTAAGGGTTTAAACGCTTTCTGATTCTATTCAAGTTTAATGTAATAAAATTGCAAATAAAGCGCTGAATGAAATAAAGACGTCTTATACATACAAACAATAATACATACAAAGTTTTACGCTTGTCGTAGCGTTAAAGCGCGGGCGATGGAATGTTGCATTATAGCTATCCGTCTTACGAATTTTTGTCTTACGAATTTGATGGGAATTTAGAAATTTTCACCCATTCCAAAAAAAGAGCGCAACGCCGCTAAAGAAGTTTTCACTTAAAAAAACCTTTTTATATTTTAATTAATTAATTTCAAAAATTACCACCGGAACGGAATCGCGGCCACACACTGAACGACTTAGTGACTTATTACTGCAATTACTTAATATTTTAAAATTTACTGAAGTCAAAATGCTCTACCTACATAGCATCCGTATTTATATCCATACTAGTACTTACTCGATTAAAAAAGTATTATCATGTTAAATAAAAGAAATCTTTGACATTGTAAAGTTGCATTATTATATTATCTCCTACGCAAAACCTTGAATATAGTTTCAAGTAAACTCCAACTGAGTCGTATTTTGAAGTTGATAAAAAATGGGAGGTATTACGATATTACTTATGTTCAAAGTGGGCGTTAGACGAAATAAGTTTGGAAACCTTTTTTTTTGATATTGGAAGGCAAACAAGCAGACGGATTTCCTGATGGAAAGAAATTCACGCCGCCTAGAGACACCAAATGTGTAATGGTAAGTTGCCAACCTGAGGTCGGAATGTTAGACCTCGAGCAAAAGTAAGTTTACCGGCTACCTTACCCTCCAAATCAGAACACGTCATGACGTTATGGCGGCAGGAATAGGTAAGGCGGTGGTACCAATCCGGGTGAGACGCTGCGAAACTCTACCACCTAGTTGCGAGTTGCCTGGCAGGAAGGCAGATGGTCTATTCTGCAATGGAGCCCAGATCTTTGATCAAACCGAACCAAAAAGATGGTTGATTTCAAACTTATACTTTTCAGATCCATCAAAACGTGGAACAATGATGTATGGCGACGCTTGCTCAACTGTAATGCAATGTGGCTTTCCTGATTCAATGTGTGACTCGGTACATAAGACCTGCCGCTGCGACCCCGCCACTCCAGTGACCAATCACGTAGACAAATGTGGAAAACGTAAGTACAAGCTCACAATTAACATGATACTTAATGAATTTATTTTTTTAACTTGTTTTTAAAGGCTTCATTATTTTTAAACGTTAATACTAACATAAATTTTAAATTTGTAGACATCTTTACAAAATTGGAAATTGAGCATTTTCAATTTTCTAATTTCAATAACGTTTCCCGGGATTGGATATGTGCCCAGTTGGAGACAGGCTTGCCATTTATCACATTGTGGGACTAAATGCCCTGTCGTGGTGCCTGTGGTTGTGCCTCTACTTTTTTCTTCGGGGCTCATGCGTAAAGATATTTTTTTTAGAATCTTGGTGTAACCCCGTGTTCGTTCGGGCTCATTTTTTTTATGATGTTGGAAGGCAAGCAAGCAGACGGATTTCCTGATGGAAGGAAATTCACGCACGCTTGAAAGGTGGTAATGGTGCATTGCCAACCTGAGCCCAGGATGTTAGGCCTCGAGCAAAAGGAAGTTTACCTGCTACCTAACCCTCCGAACTGGAACACGTCATGACGCTATGGCGGCAGGAATAGGTAAGGCGGTGGTATCAATCCGGGCGAGTCAATTGTAAAAGGCGAGCATAGGCTTACCGTCACTAACCCCGTGGCATCTGATTAGCTGGTATAGTTTTGCGGCGACTCAACCGGATTGGTACCACCGCCTTACCTATGCTTGCCGCCATAACGTCAGTGTTTACTGTTGACGTGTTCCGGTTCAGAGGATAAGGTAGCCGTTAAACTTAATTTTGCTCGAGTCCCTACATCCTGGCCTCAGGTTGGAAACGCACCATTACAACCTTTGGTGTCTCTAGGCGGCGTGAATTTCTTACCGTCAGGAAATACGTCTGCTTGTTTGCAATACAATAATTATACTATCACCTAGTGCAATATTATCAGACAATGTGATGTTTAGGAGCAGCAGGCTCTTATCTTGATTAACAACAATATGATAGTAATGATTAATAATTCAAAACCGCTGATTAATTACTAGTCAGTAGAGCCGTTGTGTATTTGAATATGAATCTTTGTGGGGTATAAAAACTATTTTCTAAACAAACCGTTTTATGTCTAAAACTAATTTAAATTTATAATTGTTTATTTGCAAAATATTTTGTTGATGTTTGTCTAGTAAATATTAATGCAGATAGGACTGAACAATGTTTTGGAAAATTCGTCCTATCTGATCGATCTCATTAAAAAATACATACATTATTTTAATGATTTTTTTTCAATTCAATTCAGTTGGTCGTCTTTTTACAACATTCGTTACACTGGAAATACGTCAACAGTTAAAATACATTATAATATTTTTTGATAAGCACATACAGTAATTAAAGAACTATTGCAGGCTTTAAAAACACCCAAACATTGCAAAAGAACATATACCGAATCCATAAACAAAACCTGCCTCGACAGCATCCCAATGCATTTAAAAACCACATTATCCAAAAATGTTACAAAACGTAAAACTTTACTTGTGTAAAAAAATATAAACGTAAAAATTATCAACACACACACGCACGTTAGTAAAAACATTGCCTGGGATTAGATAAGCGCCTGGTTGGCGATGAGTTAGCCACCTATCATATTGAAGGGTTAAATACTTTCGACTAATCGTGGATGTCGTGTATGTCTTCTTACCTCGCTTTCGTGACGGGCGTGAAGATAGGTACTTAATTATTTGTCTGTCTTCTTTGATCTGGATTATTTGAACTAATTTCTGATTTTAACTGTTTGTGGACATCGCGTCCATTGGAAATGTGCCCGGTTGGCGATAGGCTTGCCACCTATCACATTGTGGGACTTAGTGTCTTCGGCTGGTCGTGGGTGCCGTGGTTGTGCCTCTGCCTAATCCTTCGGGATAAGGGCGTGAAGATGGTTGAACATTACGTCAAAACACGATTTAGTGTTCTGTTTGTGTGTAATGTGTGTTTTGCTTGCCATGTCGATAAATAGCGTACATCAAATGTGCAAGCCCGTATCACATCTTCACCATTGTGGAGCCAATAGCTAATGAAGATTTCAATACATTTTGACTCAGGACTTTCCAAGAACAGTGTTTATTCATTTCTAAAATGACCGCAATATCTTTACCGTCGTACAAGGTACAAGTACTCCAAGGTTTAACCTGACATTTTAGTCTGTATTACAGTGTAGTAAAGCCTATAATGTCAACTTAAAACTTGGAGTACTTGAGTCATTGTTTATTAAAAAGACAGTTTATGTTGAAGCTGTTCGTTTCTCTCTTATCTACCGTTCATGCAATCATGATGGAGACAAATGTCTATCTATCTATCTATCCTTGGACAAGTCACACAAATTGAATCTAACCCCAAAGTAAGCAAATTACATGTTTGTGTTATGGGTGTTAGTCAACGATACTAATATATAGAAATACTTAAATAGATACCAGAATAAATTTAATAAACAGACAGACCCAGAATTGCAGACATCTAAATGTTTATCACACAAATGCCTGACCCTGTCGGGAATCGAACCCGAGCCTCGCGGTTCGAAAAGTATGCCCGAAAAGGCACTTGTTGACTAGACTATAAATGTTCATCATATAAATGCCTGCAGCATGGGAAATCGAACCCCAGGCCCTCAGCTGGTAGGTAAAGTAAGGCGTAAGATACAAAATAATATTTTGTTAATATTATACATACAAAGTAGTTTTTAGTTTCAAGTATTGTGAAATTAATATGATTAATGTTACCCAGTATATTGCATCATAAAAAGACAAAGTAATATTGGACTAGACATTTTATGAATACAAGTTACAATACGACAAATAGCTAGTAAAACTGTAGCACAGATAATAAGCACGAAACTGGAAAATACAAGATCGATCCATGTCACAAGTCGCGTGCTAGACTAACCCATCAAGTTCTGTGTGTATTATTTTACACTGCCGCATGTATTGTATTCTCTATAATTAGTTTAACTTTTTATGATTTAATTAAATAATCGTTTTAAATATACAACCAAGGTGCTCCGTAGTTTGAATATGAGTGGAACACCTAGATTAATTAAACTTACTAGCTGTTACCCGCGGCTTCGCCCGCGATAAATTGAGATGTAAGCTATCCTATCTCTCAAGTTGCATCGAACTGCACATGGTGTGCGAATTTTATTATAATCGGTTAAGTGGTTTAGGAGTCCATTGAGGACAAACATTGTGACACGAGATTTATATATATTAGAATACGTGTTTTACAATTATTCTACTAATATTATAAATGCGAAAGTTTGTATGTATGAATGGATGTTTGTTACTCTTTCACGCTTGAATGACTGAACGTATTTGTCTGAAATTTGGAACATAAATAGATTGTGACCTGGATTAACATATAGGCTATTTTTAATCCCGATCACACAACGGGTTCCTGTGAAAACGCGAGCGAAGCCGCAGGCAACAGCTAGTATGCTTATATTAGCACTTAAAACATATTTTTAAGGAAATTTATATGTTTCAACAAATCATGTCACATGAAAAAAAACTATTAACCAACTATACAAAATACAAAAATTTAACAACTGGCAAACCATGAATTTTTTTAGAAGTGAAAATTTGTTTCGCTGAGCTTTTGTACTTTTAGTAATAAATATAAAAATTTAAACTTTAGGTCACGTAATCTGATTGAAAATTTGTACGGAGGAAAGTAAAACCACTGTATGTTGTCGCCGCATTTCATACTGTGATTTTCGTTTGACTGGTCAGTATATCTTAAAGCTGCCTGCGGACTCGCTGTGATATAGCTCGAAGATCATTAAACAATGTTTTTTTGTTCTCGAAAAAAATTAATTAATCAAATTTATCAAGTAAAGTTAAGTTTTCACCTCTGCCGTCACTCACGGAGTCCAAAACGTTATTTTTTTTTATTTAAAAATAGTTAAAAGTTGACTCTAAAAATTGACAAATGTTTTCATGCAAACAGCTTCCATTTATTCCCATGGTAATGTGCTTCTTCTTTTAATAATTTTGGTAAATACTGTATAATTCCATAGTACAATTCCATTGATTGCTTGTCTATGTACAATATATAATACCGTCATATTTATTTTTAAAACAACTTATACATACTCGTACACATACCAAACTCGGCGGCAAAAATTACAAATTTAACTATATTTACCAACTGCTTTCGCTCTAACCTCCTGAGCACCATTACCTTTTTTTTCAGGAATTTAAATAAAAACTACCAGCATCGCCTAAATAGGTTACAAAACTATCTGAAAAAAATAGAAAAAAAATCTTGGTTGGAAAATCTATATTTTATTAATGTAGTGTTAATACTTCATGGACTCTGTATACCTGATGTGAAAAATGTAGTATATTTACAACATAGTTTTTGTTTGATCAAATAAAGTTATTATTTCCTTACATTTTCTGAATAAGTATCTTCACGCCCATATCCCCGAAGAGGTAGGCAGAGGCACAACCAGGGCACCCACGACTAGCCGAAGATACTAAGTCCCACAATGTGATAGGTGGCATCCCGAGCAACATTTTTTTTTATTAGAAAATTGGAAAAACCCAATTTTCTTATTATTGCCCAACCCGGGATTCGAACCCAGGACCTCATGCAGTCAAATCCAACAACTGAAACGCTAGACCACAGAGGCGATACATTTGCTGAATAAAAGTCCAATATAATAATATTACAGATCAAAATACATCTTCTAAATCAAAAATAGAATATTTATTTACCAAATAAATATTCTATTAATATAAATAAATATAATATAAATAAATAAAATATTATATAAATAAAAGTCTTACGAAATCCCAGTCGGCAGATTTGGTTCTTTTCGTTACATAAACTTGCGTACTTTAAATCACAGTCAGCAGATTAATTAACAACTTAAAAAATAAAATGTAATACATAATCGTAGTCAGTCGTGATAATATCTCTATATGAAATAAATAAAGCCTTAAACAAGATCAAACTTAAAAAAACTTATTAACAATAATAAACAGTATTTCAAAAGTTTGTTTTGTGGAACTCTACAAAATAATTTTGTTTTCATGTGCTACATAAAAATACATTTCATTCCAAGCGATATTTTGCGATGGTACGTTTGTTGGTTTGGGAATTTCTGCATCTCTTTTGTATATTAGAATATGCGACTAAATGTTCTGCTTTGTGGCAGCGAGAAGATGGTGTCAGTACAGGTTGAATTATAATTTTGCATTTTTTTTGTATTTTAACTGCACTTCTTCGATCATCATCGCAAGATTCAGAATCTGTGGACAGTGTGTTTGCAGCAATCACAGATTCTTCAAGTGTTAACCTGAATGCTCTTATTCGAGAAATATTTTTCAGTGGGGTGTTGTTCTGAATTTCACGGTTTTTGAGTTATTATCGAGATTTACACACTGCTAGATCCACCATATGCGTAATGAAACGCAGAATCCACTTCTTGGTTTGTGCCAGTGCAGGAAACACAGACAACATTCTGTCAACCATGTCAATGCCCCTCAAGGACAAATTATAGTTCTTGATAACTTCTGGGCTACTTAGGATCTTATATCTTATGTTGCGTTTTGACCACCGTCTACAACAGTCTGGAGAAGAATCGGCATATTGCATTGATGTAATCAAAAATGGCTTATTATCCAGCTTATTATCCATCGCGTCTCATAGAATGTTCCATCCGCTCGAGATAAAGTCTTTGAGGTACAACAGAATAACACAGAGATTACTCGGATTCTGGATGGTTTGTTTCTTCTGAGTCCGAACCACTCAAAAAACCAGCGTCAGAGTCGCTTATATCAGAGTTTCACACCAAAAGCACGTCCTCTATCGGGCTCTCTTAACCTGACAAATCAATATCTGATTCCTGTAGGATATCTGTAATTTGATTACCCTGCAAACCTAGCAAAACAACAAGAAAATTTAGCAAAAGAAGTGTGAATGTCTTTATGTAGTATATTTACTACAATAGGTACACTTATTAAACTCACTTCGTTCAGAACCCATGCATTACTAGTACAACGTTAAACTTTTATTATTGATATCTTGGTTTTACGCAATTTAAAACTTAATGTTATTTTGTGATAAGAATAAATGTATCAAAACGAAAAAAATAATAACAAAATATTTAGAAACTAATAAGTATTTCATTAAAAACTCAAATAAACTTACCACGCTGTTCCGGTACCGACACCATCATCCACTTGAAATGACGGATATTAAAAAAGATGTGCTACTTCTGCAGTCAACCACAGCTTAGTATGACGAAAGGATATTTGGAAAGGAAAGGATATAATGTTTAATAAAAAGTTCAAGCAGATTTTAATAGATGGTGGTGTAGGATTTATTTCTATGTCGTAAATATACTACAGATTTACTCAGGAGGCTAAAAACTAATGAGCATTATTAATAAAGTGGGCATATAATAAAATTTCACCAAATACCGGCAACGTAAAATTTCCCCTTCGAAAATTATGATCATCAGGCTACAAATATTATAGCGGGGTAAACATATTTATATCAAACCAATTTCCTCACGTATGCTTCACCTGGATTCCATAAATTTTCACCATTCAGTAGGCCATTCAATTATTCTCTACGTCTGTTCAATATTAAAATATCTTGCTGCTTACGTGCTTGGAATTATATTGAACAGAAATTTAATTAATATTAATATTACGTAATAACAAAATACTATTACATGTTTAATCGTCTCTGTGGTCTAGCGGGCCGGGGTCGGATCTAACTTTATGAGGTCCCGAGTTCAAAACCCGGGTCGGGTAACAAAAGAAAAATGTAATTTTTAAATTTTCTTATAAAAATAAATATGCCCAGGATTGAAAACATGTCCGGTTAACCTATAGCCCTCTATCACATTGCGGGATATATCCTGTAAAACTTCGGCTAGTCGTCGATTCCCTGGTTGTACCTCTGCCTACCTGTTCATTTTCTAGTTACAGTTAGTTTGTTGGCTGTTTTCCTGTTCATTTATATATAATTTATTATCATCATTTTCTGTTGCCTGCAAGGGTTACATTTCCCGTTTACGTATCTTTGTATGCTATGTACATACAATAACCTGTGTTTATGAGCTGGTGTGATCATACATTTTGACAGTATTGGTCCGTTTTCGCTGAGTGAAATAGACTATATAGCTCATAAGAGGCGAGCATAGGTTAAAACTTAGATCACTATCATCAAGAGCACATGTGGTAGAGAGACTAGCAGCAACTTGCCCGGTTAGGGATCTAGCTCCTTATTTATTCCTGCCGTCATAATGATTCGGTCGTGTTTCGGTTGGGGTACCTGCTAAAATTGCAAAATAGTTCTAACATCCCGGTTACAGGACAACGATGCACCAAAAACATCTATGGTGTCTATAGGCCACGGTTGTCTCTTAACATCACCGGTTTACTTGATCCCTGATTTATCCCATAAAAATACAGAACTAAGACTGGTATACGAAGGAATATAGTCCAATCGCTTTTTCACTAAGTAACTGATCAGAACGAATTCGTTTGTCCGGTTATAATGTTCAAGAAACGAGTCGTTTTGACTACGGACGGTAGTTGTTTTTGTCAATAGTAATAGTTGTTTTTACAAGTCGTGTATCTACACCAAGTCTACGATTATCTTTGTTTCTGTTTTTCTTTTCACGGACCAGCTGGTAGAAATCTTTGTCGCTGGAGATATGCTCGCCCATTGTACTGTATTATCTTTATGTTTAAGTTTAGTAATAACGTTTCGTGTACAATGCAGATGTTATTATTACTATTATAGTAAAATATTTTGCTACGGTTGCTCGTTTTTGGTAGTTGAATCTGAACAATTAATAAAAATATGTGTAACGCCTCGTTACTTTTGAGCATATTACGAATAGTTAAAATTTTTGATACGTTTCATTGATTATAGGTACCGGGCATAAGACTAATCATTTGGTCTTGGTGCCTAAGACTGGTTTGGTACCTTTACCATACCTATACCTGCTGGTATAACGTTCAGGCATCGATCATATATCCCAATAGACGCCGCATATAAGGCAACACGGTTCAGTCAACACATAAGTGTAATTGTTCTAATGTAGCTTATTACTATGAACAGTATCGACAAGGTTTGTGACCTGTAAACATTGTAGCGTTATTGTATAAAAATAAAAAAATAGATATAAAATGACGGTTTATTCAATTAAATGGTAGGTACGGTAAAGACAGCCGCACTTCAGATTACTGAAAAGAAGGTACATCTTTCCGTAGGTTAATTAAAAAAAAATAACATTTATAATTGCATTTTTAAATTATTTGATGTTTATCGGAGTTCATCATATACTGGTCAGTCATTGTTACACTTTCTTACACATGTGATATTTAAGCTATCACTTTCGTTTGCATACAGCTAGTGATGGACTAATGTGCAAATCTATTTTATCGATATTTTTATCTATTTATCCCGAATAGGATACCGGTCTTATACCGGTATTGTATATAGGTATTTATGTATTTTATCGATAAATTTAAGTACTGTAAGAAACAATAAAAAACTTCTTAATCTGTGTACTTTTGAGTTGGCCTCTGGATAGTTACTCTTTTTCATGTGAGAAGTCAGCGAACAAGCACACGGCTCTCTATATGGCAACAGATAACCATGGCCTATAGACACCGTTGATGTTACAGATGCGTTGTCCTATGGTCGGAATGTAAGGCCTATTGTGCAAATCTACTGGCTTCCCTACCCTCCGAATCGGAATGTGAGACTGTCATTATAGCGGCAGGAATGGGTAAGGCGGTGGGTAAATAACCAGGAAAGTTGCTGCACACCTTTGTATCACCAGTGATCTTACTGACAATTACCTGTTTTTCCTGTGCTCGCCTCTTACGAGGTGCCTGGCAGAGGGGCAGGTGATCTATTTTCGTCAGTGGACCCGGACCAACACGATGGAAAACAGTACTTCTGCGGTAGATGGCTCTTTTATTTGTCATTGAATAACTCATAAATAGTTGAGCCGATTTTATTGAACTCTTTTCAGTGCATTAGGTGGTTATCTGGGTGATATAAATTCAAGACTGGTTTCGATAGGCGATGTTAGGGTTAGTATGTCAAAAAACTTTCAAAAGGCTGGGACAATTTTAAAACTAAGTTGTTTACAGTATTTCAACGATATTCTGTAGTTCAGGTGGGTATTACTCGAATGAATAAAAACAATTCAATTTGATATAATATATGTCTTTTATATCCACAAGATCATAAAATGAAAAAAATCTAATTTGGGTTGGTTTTCGAATTCCAAATTCCAAACACAGTGAATTACATCTCAACATTTAACTTACAACATACAATTTTGAAATTACATCTCAACTTACGCCACTGCTGCTTCACGACAATGCTAAACCACATACTGCATAACAGACGGCTTCTAAATTAGAAGTGCATTAATTGGAATTTAAAAAACATGCACCTGAACTTAACTTCAACAGATTATTATTTTTTTCAAAAAATTCAATTTCGATGGGGCAGTCCAAACCACGCCCAAAGATTTTATTGATTCCCGTTCGAATCCGTCCCGTTCTTTAGTAGAAGGATCAATCAATTACCCATGAGATGGCAAATGTGCATAGGAAGCAATGGTTCATACTTTGATTAAGTAAATATATTTCCAATTTTCCAATTAAAAAAAAATGTTGGTCGGGATTGGAAATGTGCCCGGTTGGCGATAGGCTTGCCACCTATCACATTGTGGGACTTAGTGTCTTCGGCTAGTCGTGGGTGCCTTGGTTGTACCTCTGCCTACCTCTTCGGGGATATGGGCGTGAAGATACTTTAAGTAAATATGTTACATTAAAAATAATCGACTTATGTTCCTCCCCTACAAAACGCCAATTACAGGTGTAAGGACCTAACATGTTCAATTACGGATATTACTCTCAACCACCAAATTTGTAACCTTGAGACGTTGAGCTGCATAGGTGCGATGTGACGTGCAATAACAAAATGCGATATAATCCGTTACAATGTCGTACTTCATAAAATAAAAGGCTTATCGATAAAATATATTGTTCTTATTAAATATGTCTCATCCCTTATCTTACATATCTGTTTATGAATATGACGTGTTGTCATTGCAAGGGCCAATAAGAAAGCAGTTCCTCACTTCCCCGCACCTCAGCTATTTGCCAGAATTGTTTCAAAGCAAAATTATAAAGAAAAGGCGTCTACTGGAATATATGGTCGATGCGTTCAGGCTCGTAAAGTTTAGATTTTGAAGTTTAGCCTTTCCGGTAAACTTATTAGCTCACTTGGCTTAGTAACATCGATTTATCTATTCCTGCCACCATACATTCTGCTCTCACTATTGTAATAGTCCGTGCTGGAGGAAAGTATAAACGAGAAACTTGCATAAGATGCGACGTACTAGTCACACAAAAAGTATCTTTACGTCCGTATCCCCGAAGAGCTAGGAAGAGGGCACCCACGTCTAGCTGAAGACATTAAGTCCCACAGTGTAATAACTGATAGGTGGCAACCGGGCAAATATCCAATAAGCGGCAACGTTATTTTTGTTAGAAAATTGAAAATACACATTTTCTGTTTTCTATTTCGCGACTCGGGGATCGAACCCGGAAACTCTATAAGTCAAGTCTGACGTCGGACCATTAGACCACAGAATCGAGTAACAGTTATAGTCTCTATATACCTAGGACAGTTGTTTCTTGCCATTAGAGACACATGCACTTGTTTACTGTGTTGCAACAAAAAAAAGTCTAAGGCGAAAGTAAATTTACGATCATTTATGCCCGTTTCCTATTATTCACGAAACGTAATCCGTAAGTTTAATCTTTCGTAGTTTGGTCTAAACTAACGGAGCGTTACTCATATTTTTCTTCTTTCTTTCTTTAAGTTTTGGCAATCTCGTTAGTATTTTGCCATCAGTCAAGTAGAAATTTGCATCAAATTTTATATCAATTATAATTAGTCTTCAGTCATAAGTCGTCAGTAAGTCATGTCAGGCTCTTGAGTAAAACGGTGGCCTTTTTACACAAGCTCATGTAATGAGTTTTGGCGGCAACGAGGAAATATACGATACGCTAATTTCTTCATGATTATTTCATTTGTGCACTTTCACTGAACAAAATTGTACAAAATGCCACCAAAATTTACTAATTTCACTCAAAATTAACACGTAACACAATAATTATAAAAAAAACTTCGACCATCTTTTCTCTCGATGGCGCCAAAACTCCTACTCATATTTTAAAAATATATTTTAATTGAACTGTCAAAAACGAGCAACGGTTGTTATCAAACTTACTAATCGTACAAAATACTACCATCCGTAATGTATACGCCTCGTTTCTATCGTTTATGCAGAAGTTCATGAACACAGAATTCACCATCATGTCTACATTCAGGCAATCTAGCTTTTCGATGTCACAGATACGTTGACAAGGCTGAAAAATTCTAGTTGTACTGAAAATATATATTTATATATAATAAATATATATATTTCAACAAAACAACAAATCCTGACTGTCTGACTGATTCATCATCGACGGGCAAAAACTTTTATAGCCATGAAATTTGGTGAGTAGGGTTGTTTTATGAAGTAAATACACACTAAGGAAGGAATTTTGGAAATTCTACCGCTTAGGAGGTGAAATAGGGGTTGAAAGATTGTATGAAAGTCCTTATTAATATGGTATGCAAATATGTCTGCAATTAAAATAATATTCTAAATTTATTACAAAAATTAAAAGCTGATAAGCTAGCAATGCGAGCAAAGCCGTGGTTAAAAGTTAAAGAAAGAAAAAAACAAAATTATGTATTTGCGGATTTTGAAGAGAAGTAAAATTGCAAAAAAAACGATTTCGTATATGCTGAGTCGTCTAGGTACACAAAAGTTTAGAATTTTTCTCGATTTCCTCGCAATTCTATCAGATCCATACTCGATGGTAATAGGACTAAATCGGAAATATAAAGAAATGAAGTATGAAAAAATAAAATT
>NJDC01000949.1:59047-98924 GCA_002245475.1 Calephelis virginiensis
TTCGATGTCACAGATACATTGACAAGGCTGAAAAATTCTAGTTGTATTGAAAATATCTAGTATGTCAATATATATATTTCAACAAAACAACAAATCCTGACTGTCTGACTGATTCATCATCGACGGGCAAAAACTTTTATAGCCATGAAATTTGGTGAGTATGGTTGTTTTATTAAGTAAATACACACCAAGGAAGGAATTTTGGAAATTCTACCACTTAGGAGGTGAAATAGGGGTTGAAAGATTGTATGAAAGTCCTTATTAATATGTCTGCAATTAAAATAATATTCTAAATTTATTACAAAAATTAAAAGCTGATAAGCTAGCAATGCGAGCAAAGCCGTGGTTAAAAGTTAAAGAAAGAAAAAAAACAAAATTATGTATTTGCGGATTTTGAAGAGAAGTGAAATTGCAAAAAAACCGATTTCGTTTATGCTCAGTCGTCTAGGTACACAAAAGTTTAGAATTTTTCTCGATTTCCTCGCAATTTTATCAGATCCATACTCGATGGTAATAGGACTAAATCGGAAGTATAAAGAAATGAAGTATGAAAAAATAAAATTCGGTTCTTCTGACGAAGAAATTGATTAACATACATACAAACATAATATTACCTTCTCCTTTTTTTCAAAACCTTTTAGAAATCAAGTAATGGTATTTTAAGTTCACGATAATAACATGACACTAAGTAAAAGTTAATGGTTTTATAATAAAAGACTCCAACATAGTATATTTAGTGAATTTAGAATTACTTTGTAGTTTTTAGTTTTATTATATTATAGTTAGTAGTTATTAGTTTCTAGACAAGATTGTAACTGTCCAATAAGAAACCCAGCAGAGTAAGAGAAAGGAGAAAACCGTAGATACTACCCACATGACTACAAAAAATGTAAACGTTCATCGAATACGCGTTTTACTAAACTGTGTATAAAATTGGATTCTCAACCAATTACATGCTGACACGTCATCCACGTGTAGCATATTATTGGTTGAATATCAATTTAAAACAATGTTTCACTGAACAAGCATCTAAATATTATTTGAGGCAAGGCGGAGCATGTCCGTATTTTTTAATGTGTAACTTTATGCACCACTACGTTTTTTTCTGCCATAATCAGGATAAACTGGTAGAAAACTGATCGCCTTTGTATTCTAGTGGTCCGACGTCGGACATGACTTCTTGAAGTCCCCCTCCTTGAAAGGTTAAATGTACATTCTCAATTTTCTAATAAAAAATAACGTTGCCTGAGATTGGATATGTGCCTGGTTGGCGATAGACTTGCCACCTATAACATTGTGGGACTTAGTGTCCTCTTCTAGTCGTAAATGCCCTGGTTGGGCCTCTGCCTTACCCTTCGGGGATATGCGCTACATGATACTTACTTACTTAAACTGGTAGAAAATGTTGTTGATAAAAAATGGTATTAAGTTTGCCTTTGCATATAAATTTTAATAAATAAGATAAATAAGAAAATAGTACGAGTCCGAGCAAACCGTTCGGGACTACATTACGGATAGTTTTTCATTGTGATATATTAAATAAATTGAATCTACTACGTGAGGTCGACGAGTAGCCATAAACTGGTTCAGACATGGATTGAGAAGAGGGTTTTGTATAAATATTAATAAGGTTTGACATGATTAATTGCAACAATGGTCAAATTTGTTAAGGGAACCTTTTGCTACCTTTTGGAATAGATTTATAGCGAAGAATGTGAGCTTTAGTTTTTTTGTAACTCAAAAAAGAGGAGATTATGAATTTGATTGTATGTTTTATTCACGATTGCATGGCTTATAATGAACTGAATTTCTGGTACTTGGAAAGGAACGTCATGATTTAGAAGGTTCGGTGGTGGCAGTAATAACTAACGCGGGGTTGTTCCCTTTCCAAACTTTCTCAACGAATAACATTCCCATCGAGTAACACTAATGTTACTCATTGGGAATTTCGGGCTAATTTTAATGAATAATTCCCAACGAGTAACAGTGTGACTTGTTGAGGTGTAACTGGATGGGAACAATTCCCAACGTGTATGCCAATCTTAAAACTCTACAGCTTTGCCTTATTTACGGTAATTCTAGCAAAAGAACGAGCGTCCTCTGTTATAGTTTTGCAAGCTATTTCATAGAAAAATAGCCTCTTCTAAGAACTCTGATGCTCATTATACTTTACAATTATTAGACTTGCCCTGCTAAGAACAAACCGTAATAATAATTTCCCGGACGTAATTTGTTTACTGGACTTTCAGCTGCTGGAATCAACGAGTCATGTACCTTCAACGCGCAATGTGAATACGTAGACTTCAAGACTGAGTGCAAAAACGACAAATGTGTGTGCAAGTTTGAGATGATAGCTGAAATTAACGTCGATGGCGCTGTTGTTTGTAACCGTAAGTATCGATATTTTTATGATTATTATTATGTAAGCATTATTATTGAAAAATATTAGCGTTCTGCACTTCTCCTACGCATAAACTATAAGTGTGCCAAATTTCATACTCCATCAGCGCAATTTTCGTAGAAACGGGTCCAAAGTTTTGGAATCACGTATTAATATATAAATATTCAATCTGTCAATGCAAAAAGACAATCTTATTGCTCGTACAGTAATGTCAATAATGAAGTGAGTAAGCAACTATCAGTATTGTTACTATTGAATCTCGATTTCATGCAAATTGGAAATTGGAATCGGTTATGTCATTTTAGATACTCTTGAACACAGTACTAGTAAAAGTTTTGCATTTAGTTCCAAAAAATTCAACGAATAAATAATTTACTTCGAGGTATTTTTATTTTTAGCATTTGCCATGTGTGCATTTGTGTGTTAAATTTCTACAAATTTTAAATTAAGGTTAATTCCAAAAAATCAACGAATTACCATCAAGAATTTTTTTAGCATTTGCCATGTAATTAGGTTTAATTCCTACAAATTTTTAATGAAAGAGAAAATTTAGCTCCAGACAGGATTTTAACCTGTCCCTTTTGAGAGAAACGAAAGTTATGGCCATCATAAATGTGAAATGCATCTGTAAATGACCTGTAAAGATTAACTCATTTAGTAGGTACATGAACTGTGTATCATAGGACATAAATACCCGCGTAAACGGTAAAAGGAAGAAAAAAAATCGCTACAGGATTTAAACCTTCGGCAGCTCAAATAGTTAGAGCATTCGTTGGTTATTTTTCTTTTTTCAGATTTGTAGCAATAATTATTTATTAACTAAATTTTAATAATTTGCTTAATATTGTACCGGTTTAACACTACCTATAATGACATATTCTTTCAATATTACAATATGTTAATGCAGAAAATTATTGCGTACAAAATTAAGTTACAGTTTGGTGTATGGTTAGCAGTATGAAAACAATATTGCTTTAATGCGTCACGGTAAATTTACCTATTATTTATTTAATATTACAGCTGAGAAGCAAGTGGAGGAATCGCTCCGAACCTTGGATCCGGCTATGATTGGTGTGCTCGTTGGAATGGCACTTATGTTCGTCATTATTTGCGTTGTTCTACGCTTGTTCAGCAGGTAAGTCTTTTTTATTATATTCATGCTGAATTAACGCAGTAAGATTTTTTCTCTCATTCAAAATGAATGCAGATATACAAGCAAAAGGATTTCTTATTGCCAAAAAATACATATCAATGATATGAGAATGTATAAGCGATGTTTACGAGTATTTTTAACATCAAATGTCAGTGTTGGGCCTTTGCAGAACAGACCATCTGCTTTAGGTGAGTATAAGCTTACCGTCACGTCACTAACACCGTGATATCTGACTAGGTGGTAGTATTTTGCAGCGACTAACCCGGATTGGTACGACCATTTTACCTATTCCTGCCACCATAACATCAGTGCTTGCCGTTGACTTGTTCCGGTTCGGAGAATAAGGTATCCCGGCCACAGGTTAGCAACGCACCATTACCACCTTTGGTGTCTCTAGGCGGCGTGAATTATTTACCGTCAGAAAATCCGCGTGCTTGTTTGACTTCCAATACCATAAAAAAAACAAAGTCCGTTTACCTTATATGCAATAGATTGCCTACTTATCCAACAAATGCAAAAGTGTGTAAATTGACTTCACATTTGATTTTTTATAAATTTTGGCATAAGAAAAGACTAAACCTACTTAAAAGACACAGAATATTTTTATCCCAATACACTTTTTATAAACTGGACGGAAGATGATTGTGTCGAGTATTTTTTATATCCACCGCTTTGTTTTCTCCTAAAAAAGAAGTCGCAATCTAAGTTAATTCCACTTTATAGTTTACCCAAATAAAATAGCAGCAGGAAAATGTTGTCTATAGATGATACGTTTTTTCGAATATATATTTAAGGTAAAGAGAAATATTTGTAAATATACAATTTATTTATTTATGCGTCGACTTTTTTCAGAGCCAGATGGAGAGAAAACCGTACGATATTCAATACGCCAAACCCTCGACTGATGAATGTTTCGCTGCTCCGTGATACCAAATTGTTACATGCTCAGGTAAATATATACAATTTAATCCACCTCTGTGTTATTTAATCACACCGGTGGTCTAGCGGTCTGTTGTTGGACTAGATTTAATGAGGTCGATCCTCGGGTCGGGCAACAAAAAAAAGTATTTTTTTATTTTCAAGTTTGTAATAAAAAAAAAAAATTTTTCTAGTATAAGTAACGTTGCCCGGAATTGGATATGTGCCTGGTTGGCGATAAGCCTATCACATTGTAGGGTTTTGTATCTTCGGCTAGTCTTAAAGCACTGGGTTTAGCTTGCCTTTTTCGGGATACGGGAGTGAAGATACTTTTTTTAATACTAGTCTATTCTAGTTTAGTTTAGTTAGTATTATATCGTGCCCCCATAATATGATTACTTCAATTAAAGATATATCTATTTTTACTTTTCCGACTTTGATATAATTGGCTTATATTTTAAAATACACGTCGTTTTTATAATTAAAGATCAAAATTGGTCTAGTGGACATGAAGATGACAAATTGTAAAAGCGATACAATATGTATTTCGTGACTAACATAAGAATAACGCTCTTAAAATTTAAAAAATTCTGAATTATTTAAATTTTAAAATTATATTTATATCGTTCTGTAATAGTATATTTGTATAGTATATTTTTATTTCTTTTTCTTATATGCTTACTCAATTATTATCATACAAAATCAGTTTGTACAAATTAAAAAACTATTAAGAGAACTAGATGTTGTACAAACACAAAACGAATTGGGTACGGAACACAACATCTTAATTTTTTGGAAAAAAAAACATTTACTTAAAAAAGTGAAAACGTTATTGGAATCGGCATCACTGACTCTATAAAAATATAATAAGAAATGGGTACAAAAAATGTAGATGTTTTATTTTTCTTCAGGATCGTCGTGGCTCACGTATCAGCATGCGTCCACCATCCAGGCAGGCCAGCCAACAAGAATTGCGTCCCCCCTCACCAACTGCAGGTATACCACCATTCACTATAACTTCAACCATATTTGCAAGTCTTAAACCCGCAAAGAACAGTTAAAAATTGCAAATATATTGAAAATGTGCACTTCTCACATTATAACCAGTTCTGTTTTTTATTCAACTGTGTATCTCCAATATAGATACTGAATATACGAGTATCTATTTTTGTAAATGTCCCATAAAAATGACAAAAGTCTTCGGATATATAGGTACACTTCTCACAATCTTTTTATCCAACTGTGTAACGCCAATATAGATATTATACATACGAGTTTCTATTTTTTGTAAATGTCCCGACAAAATGACAAAAGTCAATTTATATGATTTTTTGTCCTTTGATTTCTTACATAATCCCGAAGTAAGCAAATTACATCCATGTTTTTACAGTTTTTATATTATTGAATTTTTTGTAAAATATCATATTGGGCAAAATTCGTCGAGTGCCACTAACACGGATAGTTGAATGCCATTAAGTATTTAATATAATTTTGTTCAGTTAAAGTGTACAAGTATTTATGCAGAAATCGTTCTATAGTGTGTTTTTTCGATGTCTCCAAATCTCACTCGATGAGTTTGAGGTAGGACATTGCATAGATTTATTATGACGACTTATGACCTATTGTGAATACCTATTTATTTAAGCCAAATTCTTCGTAATATGGTAATAAATTTTGATTATGCTCACGATTATGCCAAAAAAATTCAGGCCAAAAAGGCATTTGGAAGTTAGTCATGGAGACATTAATGTATATTACACACGCTGTCGGGAATCACACTTGGGCTTGTTTGAAAGTTTGTTTGAAAATGTTGGCGACCAACTAGGTAGTCATTAATTTCATTTAGTCATCATTTTGTTACTAATATTATAATGCCTTATTACTAAGTCTCTATTTTTTGGTTATGACATTTTTGTATAATATAATTGACATTGATGCGTCCGTAGAGAGAGCCAAAAGGAGAATCAGAAGTTCTTAAATGTTGAAAAACATTTTACACCGATGTCTTTTTCCGTTAATTTTAAAAACACAGAATATAGTACTTTTTACAGTTTTTTTAGTAAATATTACAAAATATTTTACTGAATTCTGATATTTGAAATTGGGTAAAGTTGGCATCAATATTTTGACTACTTTGACCAAATTTATCGAATCTCTTGCTGTATGTCCTGTTACTGACCCGATTCTTAATATGTCATCCAAAACGTGGTCATCATTCATTTAAGGTCTTGCACCTTGTTAGATTGTCTATAAGGTAATTTCAAAGTTATTTAATTCAAAGTTCATTATACAATAAGAGCAGAAGCGGTAACCAAAAATAAAACTTACATTGAAATTTAAAAATTTATTTGTTGGTACATATTTTGAAGTTTCGTAACTTCGTGCTTAATATTTTGTTGACAAATGACATTGGAGTTGTAAATGTGACCTGAAGCAGAATCAGACGCTATTTCTTTTTAACGTTTATATATTTCAAACTCATTTTTATTATTATATTAAATTAATTTCCATATGAAAGTATGTTTATCAGTAAACTTTAGATAGAATAAAAATATTTTAACTAATAGCTGAGAAGCCAAATTATGACTAGTATCTTATACGTTTGATATGCAATAAATTTGTTAGTTTACACGAGTAATGTTGAGAATAAAACCGTTTTTTAAATTAAAACATGTTATATATGATATGAAATGTGAAAAGGAAACTAAATAATTTAGTCACAGTAAAACTACAAAAAGACGACTTCGATATCCTTGAGACATCTAAGTACATAAAAAATAAGAATTTTCTATAATTTTCCATAGGTTCCATTATCAGATCCAGGTTTGGTGGCAATGGGATTGACGTTGGAAAGATGTTACTTAAAATGAAAAAGAGTTTTTAAAATCGGTTTAGAAATGACGGAGAAATAAATTATCGAAGTCGATCAATTATGTTTAACCATTTTAATGACCCAAAATGACTTCACTGTTTTATTTCACTTGGAATCATAAGTGCTCATTTATGTTTCATTTATTTAGCCTTTCTTTATTTTTGCTAGCAAAGATCTATCCGTAATTTATGCATCCAAATTTTACTTTTCATTTATTTTTATATTGAACTACTTCCTAATTTTAAATTGACATCACTGTAAAAAAAATTAAGTATTAAATGTTCATGCTCAACAGTATACCAGATTACTTTTTTAATGATTTCGTAATGTTGTAACTTAAAAAATAATATTTAAGATAAGCCATAAATATTTAAAAAAACAATGTAATTTTACTATCGTGTACAGCTACTTAACAATAATACTGTTTGCCGCCGATTTTTATTTTTTTAAAATTTTATTTCATAACAAATGAAATTAGAAACACCTAGATTTTTTTTGTATAGTTTGAAAATATTCATATGTTTTTGACTTCAAGTACAACTTGACCTATTCTTTTATTGTACTTATTTAAGTAATTAAAAAGTCTATAAATAAATCCGTGCATAAAAGCGAGAAAACTCATTTATAAATGAATGTATCATATGCTAAAATTATAATAATTTATCAATGATTAAAACCGAATTTTAAGAGAAACAGTAAAATTAATTTGATACTAAAGAAGCAAAAAACACTAAGTCTGATACAAAATACCATACATGGGACATTGATGTAACCTAGCCGACATTATTACAATCGCAATTAATGAAATTGAAATCAATATAATTTTTTAATTTCGTCTGATATGAGCTTGAAGCTATGGACTACTACTGGAAGTAACACTTATAACAAAGATCCTATGTCAATTTCCAAATATTGCTGACTCACTCTATTATACCAACCTCTCTTTCGTTTTGTCTTTATTGATTGACATCACAAGACTGTCAGAAAGTGATTTCGGTACACTAGAGTGAGTCAGAAATATTTGGAAATCGCATCAGTACTTTGTTAGGAGTGTGACCTCCAGTAGTAGTCTATAGCTTAATAGATATGAGTGTTTAATGCGGTTCAAAAAAATATCATCAATGTTCGTACCTACCTATTAACCTTGAAAAGAATTTTGTTTTTGATTTATTTATATGTTTTAATTTACTCATATATTACTTTATTTATTGACAGCACGACCTCATCAAAGCCATCAGCTACACCGAAAAACTTCAGGTTATTGTGAGATCATATTTTTTGCCTAAGAAACCGTATAATATTAATAGAGCATGGCTTAGAAAAGAACTTCTTGTTAGATTCATGAAGGAATGAAAAACTAATGCTGAAAATCATTTTACTTTACCTAGTTTAAAAAAGTTAACATTTCATAAATTTCAACGTAGAGTAAAATTAAGAAATCAAATTTAAGTCTAGTATTGATTTTTCAAAAGATACTTCTTACTATGCAAAATTTCGTTTAATAATTTCCTAAAAATGAAATCTTATAATTTCATGAATCGGATTTTTAGAGTTTTGAGGTTTTTTCGTTGACTTTCTAATTTAACTAATAACTTACTTAGATGCCAACCTACTTTATTAAAATTACTAACTACTCTCTCAATTCTGTCACTTCGGACTCTTCTATCTACAACTATTATAGTTTGTTTTTTTAGTTCTGTTGGTAAAAAATATATATATTTAGTGCTGATTTGATTAACACAAACTTATATTGATTTTTCACATCATGCTTATATTTCGAAACAAAGATAATGAATGAGCTGAATCGAAAGAGTGTCTTTAGATTCTTGGAAATCAAAGGTGATAGAAAACGCATGGAGATTTAGCCTTTGTAGATTGGCAATCTTCCTAATTGGCTGAACTAAAAACTTTAAACCCTGTGATTCAAAGACCCAAATTAAGTAGACAATAACTATTTTCATTAAGCATGAACTGTAGCTAAATACAAATTTAGAAATAGGCATGACAATTTTATTATAGTTAATCAATATAAATTTCAAAATATTTTAGGCTCACGCCGTGGTTCCAGAGCTAGTAGTGGCCACTCCGCGACATCTCTGAGATCAGCAACACTTCGGTCACCAACTGCAACAGGGCCTACATCTGTTACAGTAGAAATACGTGCACCGGATGCATAAGAATACAAAAAATATAGAAAATAATTATGTATAAGACGAAAAGATACAATGAGATGTTCAAGGAAAAGAATTTGTAAAAAGGGTAGGTAAATGATTAATAAGATCTATTTATTCAAAATGATCAAAGCAAAATTAAGTCCAAATGTTTACAATATTTGTGATAATCTATAAAATTATAAAGCGTATATTCATTACCAATAAATCTAGAAATATAATATATTATGCACTAATGGTATTCATGCAGTCACTTACGAAGTGCCTCAAAGAAATACATAAAGGTTTATCACTTTTGAATAGCAAATACATATATTCTACAATATTTAAACACTTAGGTATAACAAAAAAAAATAACAGATTCGACGATATAATATTACACACATTTCTTATATTTGAAATAGAGCACATCTTATTCAAGAATATTGATAATGTATAAGTGAAAGGTTTTATCAATTAAGATTACTAGCTTTTTTAGCTTAATACTAATCGCTTCTACCGTACTTTTTAGGAAAATAGTTTACAGTCTATTATTAAGTTGAAGAAATGTAATCTTTTTCTAGTTTCCTTGCTCTAAGAATTCTAGAATTTGTGATCCCATGCCTTAGATGTTAATTTAAGTACACAATTCTGTAAGCAATTTATCTAGATATAAATCTTAGGTATATTTGGGGACCACCTCCTTTCTTAGGAGTGTTTGGAGTTTTGATTTAGGTCGAGTGTAATGATAAATAAAAAAAAGCTTAACTGCTACTTAGATTTCTAATAAGATTTCCAAGTGTTTAATTTAAAGAATGTGTAGCATAATTAAAGCCATCTTCATGAGAGAGTTGTGAATCGATATTAAGGTTAATTCAGTTTTACTTTATCCTTTTAGAATTTCTAAGTAAGTGTGTAAAGTTGGGGAAATTTACATGCTCTAGATAAGGCTTCAGTGCACGTTTTGGAGCTTAGACCAAGTAAATGACGCACAGAAATTGGCGTAAAAATAGTAGATGAATCTTTAATTAATATATGATCACAGACATAAGAGTTTCTAGACAAAATTATGTACAGGTTACACTACAGCTATGGGGAAGAGGTGTTGTGTAATCGGTACGATTATATCACTGACATTTTGGATAATGCAAAATAGTTGTGTAAGTGATTTGTATCTTAAATGAGAAACTATGCTCACAACATATTATATATTTCGAACACCGTGCTAGTCTATATCTATAAAAAATGCTGTAATTTACTATAAAATTTTATTAAAACTTATACCTCTATCTAGTGTTTTTTTAGTCAATCCTTTTTTAATTGCATTTGAAATTAACGATGGACATGATGCTATTCATTCATTTTTTTAACACATAAATTTTTGGTGTCCTAGGATCCAGCAATTCCGTACCGTAGTGGTTTTATAAAAAAGGGGAAAGTTAAATTTTAGATTGCTAATAAAACATATCCAATTTCACTTAAGTTTGAATACCAGTCGATATCTGTAAAATTCAGATTATCTACTAGAAGACTTGTAAACATTTTTTTAAGTAAAACTTCTTTATCTACTTAGGAGAGAAATTATTTGCCTTCACATTTTTCTGTTACGTTATCTAACTGTATGCTTTTACCAAATTTCATACTGCATTTTTTGTAATTTTTGTTTCTTTGGCAGCTATACCTTCAAGCTAGATATAAGTAGGTGTAGATTCTTTCGTGTGTACAATAATACACGTATTTTTTATATACGAGGAGGAAACGATCGGGTGTGTAGCTGATAGTAATCACAGCCGCCCCTAGACATCTTTGCAGATTATCACAGATGCGTTGCTGATATTTAAGGAATAAGTACGCTCTTTTCTTGGAGGTCCCAAAGTCGTATCCGTTTGGAAATATTGCCTTTGGTAACTGGTTCTACAAAGGTGTTCCGTGGACTAAAAATGCCATCGAAGTAGTACAGTTGTAGACCGCCACATATGAAGGTGATGGGTATGATATTTTAAAATCTGATGCGATGTTCGAAGGTGAAACACAGCATCGCGAATCAAACCAAACAACTCCTCACAATATTTCCCATAATAAATGCAGTAAAAAATACCCAATGTATCTACGCAACGCCATAGATCTAACAAAGAGAGTCTTTCGTTGTTAAATGCGGCCAAAAGGAAGAAGCTAGTTCTGGGGAACTGAACAGTTCCACTACTCCACGCGAGACTGAATTTGCAAATTGAAAATTTCTAAGGGACGGGAAAAATTAAGTTACGATACTAAATACTCTATTTAGTATGACGAAAATTAGTTGGTTTGTTATTACTAAATTTTTGCTATCTTATATCTACCAAAACTATGATAAACCAAATTTATAGTAGCAACATAGATCGTTCTTTAAAAATGTTACGTTATCTCACAACCTTAATTACCCCTTAATTTAGTATGGGAAAAATTAAAATGTTGTTTTTCCTAGTGTTCTCGCTGTTAAACGGGATAAAATATACTCTTTGTCCTTCTCCTGGATCTAAGCTACCTTCCTTTCAATTTTCTGTTAAATCGGTTAACCCGTTCTTAAACTCAAGATATAATATTATAAGAAGAAAAAATGTAAAACTAACATGACTTTCTTTTGTTCAAAGAGATGTTTTCGATGTTATGGACGTTACAGGATTATTTTTAAGCGCCATCTCGTGGTGACGCTTGAATATACAATTTAAAATTGCGACCTCTTCAACAGTATCTTACATATTCGTTGACATAAGAAGTTCACAGTACTTTGACAAATTGCAGATTATCCTCAATGCTATCTGCATAATATTATGTACATTAATATAACTTGAACAAACGCTCAATATGGTATAATACCCCAACCTAAACCGACTTTCACCGAGCTGGTAAGGGGCCGTTCAAGTATTACGTAAGCAGATTTATTACAATTTTTTACCTCCCCATTCCTCTTGTCAGCAAAAGTAAGCAAAACTCTGACTCCCTCCCCCCATGCTTACGTAAACATTTGTTTATTTAACATTATAATTTAAACGTAAGTAAGAAAATAAGAAATAGATTTAGGATAGAGATTATATTTTATTCATACGGTGTTCGACATAAAGGACAAAAACATTATATCTTAGTAACATAAATAAAAAATAATAAATAAATAAAATCACTGGACAAGTCACACAAATTGAATCTAACCCCAAAGTAAGCAAATTATATGCTTGTGTTATGGGTGTAAATCAACGATACTAATACATACAGAAATACTTAAATAGATAGCAGAATAAATTATATAAACACAACAAACTTATTTAATGTTTTTGACACACATATTAATTTCAAATTAACCGTCTTCAGTCCATGAAACGTTATATTAAGATTTTATTAATTCTTCTAAGATTTCAATGACATTGGATTGCTTCAATTGTTGCTCAGAGTTGTGCTCGCTTTCATACGAATTTGGAATGTTTACGTCATTCTCATCGAGCCATTCAACATCACGGTGATCTAAATTTTGGAATAATCGTCAGTCAGTCATCATATTGCAGTACGAGCAACGACTCTTACAGGTCTAACTTTCCTATCAGTGTGAGTATTTACTTTTTTATGGATCTTTGTTAGATGGCGTTAATTTTACCGTCGGACAAAAATCGTTGCGGTTTTGCAGGAAGTGTTTGTGTCAAGCGTAAAGATAAATTGACTGGAAGATTAAGAATTGGCCCTTCTTTATCCAAAACCAAGTCATCAACTGTTTGGACAGGTGGTGGAAGAAACATGTTGTCTAGGTCACTTCTTGGACGACAGCATTCTGTATTTCTACATTTTACAATTTGAAGCAAGTATCATGCACATGTTCTGAATACAATTTAATGTCTGGATCATCAAAAAAATTTTGTTCACCTGCCACAATATATTTTGCATTAATATTATAGCCATCAATTTCCATTGAACTCCATACTTCAGCTAATACATTTCCTGCAAGTTCAAAATTAGATCTTCGCTAAATTAGATACGCACTTCTTCCAGGAGCGTTGGTAGTTAGAAACAACGCATCGAGATCATGTCGCTTACAGTGTATAGCAAACTCTATGACTTTATGACAACGCGGATTTTCATCTGGTCTCGATTAATCGTCATGATTACCTCTGGTCTTACTAATCTATGATTCGTTTTAGCTAATGGTCGAAACTCTTCAAGTTCGAGAAAACCTAACCATGAGTATAAGCAGTAGACAGACTATGCTTTTCACTTCGAATAGCGATGTATGTTGGTCCAGAATATACAACGACTTGCGATTGTACTAGCATATTGGAAGCGATTTTGATACCAACATAATTAGATGGTAATTATTTATGACGCTCAGCGACTACCCAATAGTGATCAACTTAGTTCTATATTCCATGTGCATTAGAAGAGATGCCTCCTTATTCACCGTAGTTACGCTAATAGGGATTCAAGCTTTATCATCTTTAGATATAAAAAAAATACTTGATCCGGTCCAAATGTGGATGCTACGAGTATGTTATCTAAATAATGGATTGAAGTTTCAGCGAACTCGCTAAGTGGCTCTTGTGGTGATCAGTTTGAGCTCGAATGAGCTTAACAGTTATATGGCTGTCGTTATATGCCTTCGTCTTCTGCAAAATGAGATTTTTTGGAAATCAAACTAAGATATGTTCCACTGCGACTAATGTCAAATCCTATTTTACGTAAATCTTTGTTTGATTCCATCAAGATTTTTTACGTTGCAAATTGATTCCGCTCGTATTCTGTTATCTGCTGCACTCCCAAATAAAGCTATATTCGCGATTTTTTTCAATAGTGAAGGTTGATTGCTTTCTAGATTAGGACGTCCCACTGAATCCCTCAGAGATAGTCTTTTTTTACAGCTGAATTTTCATGACAAAATATACATTCTAACTTTCTTTTCATACCATCCCTGTGTTTCTTCTAGTCGCCGCTTACAATTATTTTTCAATTCTTTTAGATGCAGTAGTATAGTAAACATTTTAATTTTAATAAATTTAGTATTATAAAAATAGATTAGCTAAACAATTTTGAAACGAATATATTTAATTATGAGTATTTAAAAAAAAATTACATAAAATGTCGCAAAAATAAGATATTTAATAACTGACTAAAAATGTAAGAAGTATAGAATACTAGCTGTTACCTGCGGCTTCGCCCGCGTTTTCACAGAAACTCGGTGTGCGATCGGGATTCAAAATAGCCTATATGTTAATCCAGGTCACAATCTATCTGTCTTCCAAATTTCAGACAAATCCGTTCAGCCATTCGAGCGTGAAAGAGTAACAAACATCCATACATCCATACTTACAAACTTTCGCATTTATAATATTAATAGGATACTCACTTCGGGTTTCCTATAATTTACATGAACATAAACTACTGGGTTGCCAGGTGTAAACTAGTATGTCGATGCCGGCTACTTTCACTTGATATGATAATAGAAAAAATAGACTTATACTTTAGGTTGCAACATTTAATGAAAAAATACTGATAAGGATTTTTATTAGCCAGCCCATTTTTCAAAATTATTTACTAACTTCGTTGGTATCTACGAAACGTTACGTACGTTTAAATGTATTTTCTTCTAAACGAAATTTATTATGGAATATGTTTCATTCCATTATCAGCTTGGTGAAGGTTGATTTAGATTCACATCTTAGACTAATATGTGTTATCCGTTTCAATTAACGCATTCACATTTTTCTAAAAGTCATTTCTCTATTTCTCACTGCTCTCCTTTGTCAACTACCAAATGTTTAGCTCCTATAGACCTGATAATTAATATTCGAGAGATGTTAATAATATTTTTTCTATGCACCGCACCATTTTTTCGGCAAGGCACCATTACCACCTTTGGTGGCTCTAGGAGGCGTGAATTTCTTACCATCAGGAAATCCGTCTGCTTGTTTGTCTTCCAATATCTTAATAAAATATGTGCGCCTTAGTCCAGCTTGGTTCTAAAATGTGTTCCAATAGTAACCTATGTTCATAATATACTGGCTCTGGTTCGCATTTTGCTGCCTAAAGTTGTTACTCATTGGGCCTTATTTACGATACCAAAAAAGACACTTTTTCGCTAATAATGCCAATAGAGATACTACGGGTCAAGTAATTAAAAAATAATTTTATTTATAAACTATTTATAATACTTTATATTTATTACATCGACAATTATGCCCTATTATATAAAACATACCTTTTGATTTTTTTAGATATTAGAATGAAAATACTTTTCCGGTGCTTGGATATTTTTTTTTATTTTCTTATCTTAGAAACTGAACGTTAAACCGAAAAATTCGTTTGATTCTGATAATTTTCTACCAACTGAATTATTATACTTTAAGTTGTTTTTTTGTATGGGACATATCTATGTTACTAAGAATATTTCTCAGTTTTGGTACAAGTCCTCTGTCTATAACAGACTATCTACCTTTTTACCTAGCAGCTCATAAGTGGCAATGGTAAGTTCAATTTGTCATTACTAATAAGACCACCAGTGGTAGAATGGTGTGTTGCTTGTCTAGTTGTTAGGGTAGGATTGTCACTCTCTTACTTGTTATTCCCGCCATAAGAAAACTATTATGTCCCGGTCTAGAAAGCTTGTTATTACATAGACTTAACTTCCCGGCTACAGGACAGCAGCTTATCTGTAACCTCTAAAGTTTCTATGGGGCACATTTCTCTCACATCCGTATTCTTGCTCACCCTGTTACATATATAAAAAAAGACGGGCTGCACTCCGGGAGTGCCGGCAGAAGTGAAAACTTGAATTTTGACGTTATGCATTTTTGATATTTTGGAATATTTAGGGAATAATTTTGCACGAATAGCTTTAATTATCAGTATGAAAGTACTATCATTTATGCAAAAATATTATTGTGATATCAATAACCTGCGTTTGGCTTGACAAAAAATCGCTAAAGTAAGACCACGTGACGGCTAGGAGCGTCGTCATATTATCTGTACAACGAACATTGCTCGTATACACATAAATCTTATTTTAAAGATGGAACAAATAGAGCAATGTCTCTTGATATTATACGTATCTGCTATCTGTGTAAATGTAGGTATTTTGCGGCGTATTATCCATTGCGCATCCTGTACTCTCCGCAAATATCTAAGCAATACAAAACAGCAGTGAATCCACGTTTTATTTTAGATCTCGCGCCGTCTTATTCGCGCATGCGCAGAGCGCCGTCTTACGTTCTGGCGATCCGACGCGAGTTTAGAAGTTTTTACCCATTCTAAAAAAAGTGCGCAACTCAAAAATTCAAGAAGATAAAATCCAGATAGATCGACAAATAATACATTTTTATATGAATATTCAATATTAACTTTAGCATAAGAATAGTAATTGGACGGACATATCAGATGGATCTCCATTCAACAACATATAACGACTGGATAACTTTATTATATAGTGCGTTTTAGAATAGAAAATATTCCAAATCCCGTAAAGCCTATCCCGTCACAATAAAATTTACTAACGAGGCATCCTTTTATAAAATCACATAAATAAATACATTCAAACAGATTTACATAAAGAAATATGCCAATTACAGAAGTACAAGGAAGTTCCCTCGGGAACTAATAAATAGGGTATTCATGGGAATAAGTTTGGGAAGTATCGAAATGTTCCAGTAACTAAGCCTCTTTGCTATCGGCATATTCGTTCAAAGTTTGATTTAAAATCTTTTTTGTTTGTATTAGTTGCTTGGGATCTGATATTTATTTTAAGTCTAACAGAATTTTATAAGTATTGAGAAATGTTTAATTTGAAATATGATGGAGCGAAAATGTGGCATTAATTCTACCACATTTTAACCAAGTTTTAAAAAATATAGAGGTTATGTTGTCGTCTCATTTCTGACCCGATTAAAAACATATTCTTTTAAACAACGCACTATTGAGGTAGTCCCATTGCAACCAAATCTAGATCTAATAACAAAATTCTAGAGAAATCAATAAAAATATTTTTTTTGTGTTCACAGATAACTTATTAAAATCAAAGTCGTTTTTGTACTTTTACTGCGCTAAAGTGATGTGAAATACTAATACAGTTTTTAAACATGTCGGTTGTGGTTCCATTTATTTATTACTAGCGGCCCGCCCCTGCTTTGCATGGGTATAAAATATTCTTATTACTAGCGGCTCGCCCCTGCTTTGCATGGATATTAAATATTCATATAAACCTTCCTCTTCAAAAACTGTATCTATTAAAAAAAAGCATTAAAATCCGTTTCATTACGCAACGGATTTTGATGCTTTTTTATTTTTTTTTAAAGATTTAAGCATACAAAGGGACATAGGGACAGAGAAAGCGACTTTATTTTATATTGTAGTTATCGAAATGTTATCATGTATGCAAATTCCTAACTAGTGACCAGTATACTAGTTGCACATGTGGCAATGATCAAGCTCAAAGGATAGCGCTGCACCAGTAGCATTTGAGGTGTCCATACACACCTGCTGTATGTTGGCTATATTCTGACATAATCAACACTCAGATAAAAACTTTCATAAAACCCGACAACATCTAGTATATGTAGCCAAGAACCATCTCAATAATGTCAGCTTTCAAACAAAATCGCATCTAAGTCGGTCCATTCGTTCGAACGTTTTGATGGCATAAATAGACAACCACAAACACGCACACACAGACAAGTCAAATTTATTTTTCTATTTTTCCTTTGGGGGTAAATACCCTTGTATTTAAAAGGTTACTGCAACTCGCCTTAATTATCGTTCTAACGCTTACGATTTTATCTCACATATAAACGTGGAAACCCAGATTCTGCTTCGATCTTGGGACTTTTGTAAGTAAACCAGCTGCGCTGTCATCCAGCATGGAACACTATAATGGCACGCATCGACTTTGTGATAGGTAAAAGGATGTATCGATCCACGCGAGCTGCAGTACAGCACTATTCCACCTAGTGACTGCATAACCCTTTCAGTCAAACTCAAGGCTTGAAAGGTAACTATTTCCTTAAATATGTATTTGTTTATGCGGACAGTGAACAAACTCGCCTCTCCTGACGGAAAGAGACAACCAGGACCTAGAAGACCATAGATGGCACAAGTGAATTGCTGTTCTATGGCTAGGATATAAAGCCTATTGTGCAAGTCTACCGGTAGGGTAAGTCTACTTTCCAGACCTGAATATTACACTCATTATGGTGGCAGGAATAGGAACGGTGGACCTACCCAAACAAGTTTACGCACAGCGCACATACAAAGTACCTTTACGCCCATACTCTCGAAGAGTCAGGAAGAGGCACAACCAGAGTACACACGACTAGCCGAAGACACTGATTCTAACAAAGTGATAGCAAACCTATCTACAACCGGGTACATATCCAATCCCGGTTAATGTCATCTTTACCAGAAAATCTAAAATACACAATTTACTATTTTTGTTGCCCGGTCCGGGTATGGAACTCAGGATTTTAAGACGTCAAGCCGGAAGCCGGAGCGCTAGACCATAGACGTGAAGATCAGTGGTCTTTTTGGTAGTACCCTATATTTTAACCAGTGCGCTCCTCTTACGAGTCGCCTGGCAGAGAGACACAGGGTATATCAAATGCAGATTTTTTATTTTTATCAATATTGGAAGCAGACGGATTTCCTGAACATCGCCTGATAGGAAGGCAGACGTTCTTCTGGAATTAAGCCCCGACCAACGAAGTGCTGATGCTTAGATTAGATGCTTAGCGAAGCCGGACCATGGGAACTATTTCGGATAATATTTTGTGTTTAATATTTACTGTAAAAGCGGTTTACATTTTCCAAATCCACGTTTAACTAATAACGCTAATCTGTATCACAATTCTGGAATAATAAAGATAGCTTGTTACAGAGTAAACATGAATAAATTGGCATTTACTATCAGGACCGGTTATTTTGTTAACAGTATAACAAATTTGTTTTATTTAATACTAGCTTTCAACCAGGGTTTTCTCCTTAATACATTTTTTACGGCATTGGAAAGGCAAGAAGCAGATAGATTTCCCGATGGTAAAAAATTAACGCCGCATATAGACACCAAAGTTGGAGATGATGCGTTGCCAACCTGACGCCGGGATGTTAAGCTTCGAGCAAAATTAAGTTTACTGGCTACCTTATTCTCCGAACTGAAACTCATAATGACAAGCATTGACGTTATGGCGGCAGAAATAAGAAAGGCTGTGTTACCAATCCAGGCGAGTAATAATATGCTCGCTTTTTACTAGCTTCTTGGCAGGAAGGTAGATGGTTTATTCTGCAAAGGAGTCCAGACCAATACTGTAATAATGTAATACATTACGTGTGTTGTGTATGTATTATATATGTTACATGTCACATAGTAACAAATACACGAACCGTCTTATCAACAACAACATAGAGTAAATTACTCCAATATTTAAATTGTTATTATAGTCCTTATTACAGAGTAATACCGACTTTAATGTTTACTTAAACCTTGGTTTAACCTTGGTCTACGTTTTTTAAGAAGATGGAATAATTTTCCTTGTACTGGTCTCTATGAATAATCTACTTTTTCCCTGCCGGGCAGATCGTAAGTGGCCAATAAAACAAAAAAAAAATGAACTACCTACAAGTCCCCTGGTAAGTCTGTGCAGCAACTTCCATATCTATGCGGCACTAGTGACAGTGCTAAGCAGTGTAGTGTTCCAGTTGGGTAGCGACGTATCCATATATCCTGTAGGTCTCGGGTTCCTTATACCATCAGGAAAGCTTTGGGCATAAGCTACAAAAACAAAAAAAAAATACACGAATGAGTATACGAAACGTTGAGAGATCAAAAATCTCTCCGTAGCCTTATTTTATGTGATAGGATAGTAAAAATATCTCTCTCTCATGTTGGTAGGATATAACTATAAATGTTAGAGGTGCGCTGTTCTTTGGTCGGAATGTAAGGGTTAGTGTGCAGCTACTTTACCGTCTGAATCTGATCATGACATTGTTTTTACGGCAGCTGGAATAACTGACGTGAGTCTCTTTCTAGGCAGGTTACTGCACAATTTAACACAAGTATTCTCGTTAACAATAAAAGACTTAAAAGTAAACAAAACAAAAGTACAAAGAGCGAGCTAATCTCTAATATAAGAAATTTCTTCCAGCCACCCATAGATGAAAAATAATAAATTTAAGTATACCAGATGTACGCTAACTACTAAATGATTATTATTTAATGAACTTACAAATGACATCCAAAACTAAACTAAACACATACATCGCCATTGTGGTCTAGCAGTCCGGCGTCAGACTTCACTTTTTAAGGTCCCGGGTTCGATCCCCGGTTAGGGCAACATAAAATAGAAAATTTTGCATTTTCTAATAAAGATAACGTTGCCCGGGATAAGACATATGTCCGGTTTTTACATAGGCTTACCACCTATCACTTTGTGGAACTTAGTGTCTTCGGTTAGTCGTGGGTGCCCTGCTTGTACCCTGCATACTATTTAGGGGATGTGGGCATGAAGATACTTAACACATACCTACTTAAAGTTAACTTGTATTTATGCATAGATCTAAACTATGGCAAGGAAATATTTAGCTGATTTTTTAAAGAAAAAAAAAACAAGTTTTTCACATAACAAGACAGAGATTCCACAACCATATATCAGGTTGAACCAATGACTTGAAATGACCCAAAATGACCCATTTTACCAATGTTCCCTATACGAGCTGCTAGGCAACAAAACAAATGGTCATCAGGCAAATATAATTAATATGTATATCAATGTACAAACACAATGATTTTATAATATGTAGGGATTCAGACTGATTGCATAAATTGTGGAATAGACACAAACAATATGCATGCTAATAACATGTAGTTCTCCACATCGTTCCAAACAAGCTGTATTTGCTATCATTCAAATTAATTATTGACTTAATGTAAAATGTTTGTGTTAACATTAATCTATCTATATTCCATATTTAATAAAAAAGCTACGTTAAAAAAACAGACTTCAAAACTAAAAAGTAAAAAATGTTGAACATTTAATATTAATTATGTACTACCTATTATTTATACGTGCTTTTTACTAATGAGTTGAAAGTCGGCACCAAGCCTTCAACAAATAATTATGTTATGGGTAAGTATTAAATTGGCCTGGCACTGACTTAAAATCTATTAGTTAATTGTATAATAATTATTGGTTAGTATAATCAAATGTTTACTGCAGCGCTTTTTGCTGAATTGTAAACATGACATTTACTTAACAACATATTTCAAAATTTTTTGAATTCTCGTTAGAATGGATCTTAAGTACTTTATTAAAAAAACAGTGTTTAATTAAACATATTTTTATAGCATATCTTGCCTTGGACTCCTGAATATATACACCGGGTACCTATATTTCAGGCTCACTTCATTCCCGCTTCACAAAAAATCACAAGTAAAATATATTGGGTTAGAATGTTATTTGGGGTTGCCATAAATCTTTCTAAAATAAAAGCCCAGTCTAACGTTATCTCCACTTTCTATCAGGTAAATGGTATTAATCCTTCAAAAACATCCGATAGGATACCGGATCCATGCCAATTTAGGCCTTTTTTCATTTAATAATTGACTTTTGTGGCGCTTGTTTTTTTTCAGATGGCAAAGTAAGATTATTTTTATTTCGTGAATAACGTTTATTCCTTATTATTTCGATATTTTAAAGGCAGATTTTTTTGATAATAACTTATTTAAAATTTAGGGGTGATAACCTATTTCTCAATGGGTGGCGGTGATTACTTTCCATCAGGTGACCCACTTGCTCGTTAGCCTCCTCTTGTATAAATTATATACAAAAAAGTGTAATACATTTTTACTCGGTTTCAGAACGAAGGTCTAAAATATTTCAAAATGTTCTTATTTTTAAATAAAGAAATCCCTGTGACGTTTTTCATTGAATAATTTGAATATTTGTAAGTTTCACTAGACGTCGGGAAATATAATCACAACATAATATAAAACCATGTTTTCCCATTTCATCCGGGTTGTCTAGGCAGCTCGTAAGAGGGGAGCACGGGTTAAAATATAGGTTCCAACAAGAACCTTTGTAGAATAGATCATCTGCCTTCCTTTCCAGGCAGCTCGTGAAAGGCGAGCACAGGCTCACCGTCACTAACACCGTGACATCTGACTAGGTAGTAGAGTTTAGCAGCGACTCGTCCGGATTGGTACCACCGCCTTACCTGTTCCTGCCACCATAACGTCATGACGTGTTCCGATTCGGAGGGTAAGGTAGCCGGTAAACTTACTTTTGCTCGGGGCCTAGCATCCCGGTCTCAGGGCAACGCACCATTACCACCTTTGGTGTCTCTAGGCGGCGTGAATTTCTTAACATCAGGAAATCTGGCTTGTTTGCCTTCCAATAGCCTAAAAATAAAAAAAAGACTACTAGTGGTAGAGGCCAGTGCACCAACTTGCCCACTGGGGATCCACTGTCACCCTGTCATGTTCCATTACGGCGGGTAGGGTAGCCGGTAGAGTAGGTTTTACAATAGACCTCATAGACCTCATATCCCGGACACGATAGATATCAAAGACGCGTAGCTGACCCGCAGGACAGCTACGTATCTATCGTGGCGGCGGTAGTCTCTTTCCATCAGGAGATCCGTGTGATTCTTCGCTGACCTAACACAAAAAAAGACGCAATTTTTTTTTAATTAAGTAAATGAAGACGCTTGTACCTACTGGACAGTATAAGATTCATTCATGCTCCTTTTATCATCAAAATATGGTTACAACAGAAGTGATCTTAAGTCTGAAGTATTAGAGCAAAACATAGAGAGAGTTTTAGTGGTTTTATTATATAGTATTTGACTTTGTTTTTTTTGAATTGGCTAATATGTTGCTAACTGTGAGGTTTTACAACTTCACCGGGCTAAAGCATTCACCTTCACAGGCATTACGTAAGATGTAAACATTTCATTTTATGTCCTTTTTTATAGTATCGATCTGTGATATAGCGGTCCAGCGTCGGATTTGACTTCTTGAGAACTCGGGTTCGATCCCTGGGTCGGACAACCAAAAAAAATTGAAAAAGTGCGTTTTCAATTTTCGAATAAAAATAACATTACCCGAGATTGGACATGTGCCCGGTTGACGAAAGGCTTGCCACCTATCACATTTCGGGACTTAGTATTTTCGGCTAGTCGTTGGTGCCCTGGTTGTGCCTCTGCTTATCTTCTCGGGGATATGGGCGTGAAGATACTTTAATTTACCTAAATAATAACCAGGCATAAGAGCGAGTGGGCTACCCAATGGAAGCTAGCAGCAAATGCGGTGCCCGATTTTAAATAATTTGTAAGCCTCTTTTAAGAACCCCTGGGTCAATTTGCGTTATAAGAACTATACAAGGGAAGATATTCAAGAGTTTTATTTTTCTAAAAAAGGGAGAAGTGAACAGCTGTTAAGATGTCTAAACATTAAGGTGATATTTGTGAAAACTTTACCTTGCCTCTTCTAAAAGCAAAACGATTAACCAAAGCGCCCAGACACCTAAAAAAGTATCACTTGTTTTTAATATTATTTAAGAAATACAACATGAATCCCCAAGAATAATTTGTAAAGTTTATACTTATAACCACCAAGAGACTACGGCCAGTTTTAATTTTCCCACAAAATCTGTAGGCGAATATTCGGAACCAAGAATATTGAATCTAAACCTCGGTGCGGAAGTATAAATCGCCAACCCACAATAGATAACTTCTCGCCCAACATAAATTCACGATAAATAATCATTGTTATTAGAGAACTGTAAGAAATATAACCACCCATTCCTGAATATAGTTATATGCCTTTGGTAGTTCACTTGATTAATATCGTTTTTGGTGCAACCTTTCAGTGGGGAGTTAGGCGAAGATTTAATGTATTGGATAAGAAAAATTAACTTGTTCTATCTTAAAATGACTTTAATTTTTTTTCTTTTGTTTCTTTTTTTATTGCTAAAGAGAAGGCAAACGTGCAAATGAATCACATTATCTCCTCCTATAATCCTATGATCACGGACATCTATTACAAAAGCACATGGCTTTCCCGTTAGTAAGAGACCACCAGTTCCAGCATCAGTTGACGTGTTCCAGTTCAGAGGAAAAGGTAGCCGGTAAACTTACTTTTGCTTGAGGCCTAATATCCCGGCCACAAGCTGGCGACGCACCTTTACCACCTTTGGTATCTCTAGGCGTCGTGAATTTCTTACCATCTGTAAACACGTCTGCTTATTTGCCTTCCAATGCCATAAAAAAAGGCTAGGATTGAGATTTATCAATGATATTTTTAATATACACCCTTAAATGTTAAAGCATCTAGTTTGGCAGAAATTTTCTTTTCACTTAATCTATTTTTAACACTTGTTTACTAGCCGATCCGGCGAACTTCATATCGCTTGACATTTAAAACTAGTGAAAGTTTATATTTTATTTTTATTTGAATCGTGGTATTTTCTCACTTTTGGTGAAATGTTGCCAGTGTTTCTCTTTATATGATCCTTCTTCTGTTATAGCCAATACAATAAAAAAGTATGAGTAAAACTTCTCCATCCGTTCACGACTACGCAAAATGCTTTTTTTATATATGTAGAGTAGTTGTACCCGTACCTTCGTTCATAACTGTCTTCAATAAGAACCAACCCGATCTAAAATTAGTAGATAAACATCGAAATCTACCATAATAGACAGACAAACTTTAACTCATAAATTAGTATAGTTGGTATTGACTACAAAGTTTTATACGAACTAAAGATAGCCAGTACATTCAAATGTTTCTCTTCGTTCGAGATATCCAGTTATTTGGTCACTTTATACTGAGTGAGAAAATATAAATTTGGCAACTTGAAAAATAAAATGGGTCAAATACTACAAAAATAGAATGAATAAATTCGGACTTCGCGGTAATGAATTATTGTCGAATTGACTCTTGATTTTAAACCTCTTTAGGGCCAATTGCACATTCCCGGATTACATTTGATATTGAGTTAATATTACATGGTGATTTAACCCTAGTTACACGCCAACTCAGTATTAAATACTTAACCCAGGAATGTTCAAGTGGCCTCTAGTAAACTAGATTAAAAGTAGCCATTAACTATCTATAAAATACAGGGAAACACAACTGTCGAATTTGATTAAGATTGGTTCAGTAGACTCGGCCTAAATAGCGTTCGGGATACAAACAAAGAGACAGACACAAAAGTTCTAATAAAATTATTCCATTCGTCTGCATCTATTTTTTTTATTAAATATCTTCAATTTACATAATTCACTCTTCTACAGTTACATTATATCTGTAGATCATGTAATAACAAGAACAAAAAGTAGAAACAAATACTGTGTTAAAAAGGCAAGCTTATCTCTGACAAGAGATAAGCTTGCCTTTATATCTAATGGAAGAAAAGGGTTACATTTTTTCGCTTGTATATTTATAAGATTCTTTGCTACTTTATTGTGAAGTAGAAATGTGATGATCATATTGCTCGCTAGTAGAATAAATTAGTGGCATCAACACACTCGTACTCACGCAAACACACACACACACACACACACACACACACACACACACACACACACACACACACACACACACACACACACACACACACACACACACACACACACACACACACACACTTCATCATAAATAAATGTCTTTACGCTAAGTCTCTTGCGGAGTAGTTAACGTATCAGGCGCCAAGTGTTACGATCTTTGCGGGGGCTGACCCAGCTTCCTTCATATTCGCTTTGTGCTCACATTTTGACCAACTCGAAAAAGAGCGTACTATAAATGAAAATGTATTTATTTTTTCTAAGTTGTAATTTTATTAATCGGGTCGTACCTAGTTATTAAAAATAACGGTTTTTAAGTTAGCATACTTAAAAATATATAACATAATATATTCGTTACAATCATTATCTATGATATCGTTGTATTAGATGGAAATCTGTGCATTATTAATAAAATCTCTAAAGTATCATCTATTTCTCTAAAAAACTCAAGTCGTTTCGTGGTACCGAACTAATTGTAATAGGTTTTTTTGCAGTTTTACTGCGGTTAAATTATGACAATCTGTTATATAATAATCTAGTAATTTAAGCCGCTTCTAAACCGTTGTAAACACGCTTTACAACAAAGATAGTCTTAGTGGAAAGGGGATTAAACTTTTTTGTATGAAGCCTGACTTAGTGTCAGGCTGCCATTTTGTTTTTGTTTTCAAAATTAACAACTTGTTAAATATATTTTGTTGATTTGGGCCAAATTATCATCATCCTTTTGTTTTGGAAATAGCTCTGTAACGTGATGCTTTCGGATATGTTGACCCACATACTTTTTCGTTGGTACAAGTGTCCCCTATCCGTAGTTCTAGGAATTATCGTTCGCCTCCATTTTGAAATAAACACAAAATGGCGGCGGTTGACTAAGCCACAAAGGTTCAAACCCCTTTGTTTTCATCTTACAATTAATCTTAAACATAGAGTAAGTATACAGATGTAAAACCAGTGTTAACAAACATCTAGAACCTTTTAGTGCAATCAGTCAGTCTCGCCCCGATTCGTCGGTCGATTCAAGCGAGTTTGGAGGTGAACAGAAAACTTAAAAAATCCAGCCATTCCACCATCCAGTCCATCCATCATCAACAGTTAAATTACTCCAGTTGATATGTATTTCTTTCCATTTCCAGGGAAATTATACATGTTATACTCTGTAGCAGAGCGATCCTGTTAAACGCCTATTATTTATGTTTTAAAAACGCTGTACCTTCAATAAGTACAATGTTTGTATTCGGCGTATAATTGTACCTCTGCTAGAATATGCAATCATTCGCACCTATAGTGGCTCTATATTTTTTGCAGAGCCACTATTTTTTGCAGCATGCCCAAATAAAAGTCGTACTCGAAAACTGTAAAACATATTTATTTTTTAAAGAAAATCGCTGTACCAATGATTATTATGGTGTTCATTTAGTAAAATGAAGCTATTATATAATAGTTATAATATAATTGTTTCAATCCACTCCTACAAACATAAAAAGTTCATAGAAAACTCTTACAAATGTCTTCTTATTTTCTGCTAGCGAAATGTCATAATTTTCATTCCTCTTGCCTTTTTTAATGACAACCTCGCAGGTTTAAAACTTCTGAATTTAGAATTTAGCTTCTTTTAGCTATGTTTGTGTCTACTCTTTGAAGAATAAGATTTCTTTTTAACTTCTGACCACATTTAATTACGTGTTATGTGTTTGTGTGTGTGTGTGTGTGTGTGTGTGTGTGTGTGTGTGTTTGTGTGCGTGCGTGCGTGCGTGCGTGCGTGCGTGCGTGTGTGTGCGATGATTTTTAGTTACAGTATATGTAATATAAAGTATTTTTACGCCCATATCCCCGAAGAATTAGGCAGAGGCACAACCACGGCACCCATGACTAGCCAAAGACACTAAGTCCTACAATGTGATAGGTGGCAAGCCTATCGCCAACCGGGCACTTATCTAATCCCGAGCATCTTTTTTTATTAGAAAATTGGAAAAACCAAATTTTTCTTTTTGTTGCACGACCCGGGATTTGAACCCGGGACCTCATGCAGTCAAGTCCAACAACTGAACTGCTAGACCACAGAGATTTTATCTAGGGTTATTAAAAATATTTAGTTTTAGGATAACAAAGAAGGTATCTTCTAGAATATAAACATAGCTGAATACCACATCGTTAATGTGAATCTGATAGCTAATATAGACCATCCTTTCAACTGTTATTTAATTTTCAACTATTTAGACTTATTGTCACCATTTTAGCATTTCTTCAACACAGGAAATTAAGTCTTTGGCTAAACGCACAAAATAAGGTAATATTAGTATATAACGATATATCTCCACATTTGAATATATTTTAATTTCTATTTATAATATTATGATAAATAATAAACACCCGCTCTTATTAGTCGTAAGGGAAGAGCAAATTAGCGTCAATACACAAAACGCGTACATTTTAATGTCCCCGCATACCAGATCGCGTTACGAGGCCAATCGTAAACTGAATGTAATTTTCACTTGGCTCGTAAAACCCCTGAATGTTCGGGGTTATTCGACCATTGTAATCGAGTGGCTTTTTACGTGAAGTTTATTAGGAGTATCTATTCTAGTGTTATTAGATATGTTATGAACAATCTATATTTCATTTAATTACATATATTCTTAAAAAAATATTATCATGACCATATCGCCGAGGAAGTAGGCATATGTGTAACCAGGCCACCCACGATGATCCAAAAATACTAATCAACCGGGCACATGTCTAATTTCAGGATACGTTATTTTCATTACAAAAATTGACCCGGGGTTTGAACCCGGGACCTGAAAAAGTCAAATCAGACGTCACACCGCTTGACCACAGATGCAATTAAGTAATATTTACTATGTATGTATGATAAGCTTACTAGGAAAAACCCCTTGATCTAATTGTAAAACAAATTATGTCTTCTAGAAGACCTAGAAAGCGTTGGGCTGATGT
The DNA here is from genome assembly GCA_002245475.1 of Calephelis virginiensis. Classification (NCBI taxonomy): domain Eukaryota; kingdom Metazoa; phylum Arthropoda; class Insecta; order Lepidoptera; family Riodinidae; genus Calephelis; species Calephelis virginiensis. The sequence goes on from NJDC01000949.1 coordinate 88,054, forward strand.
TGCTAAGAAGGATTTGAGAGGCAATAACCTTACTTTGGAGGATGCTCAAGACTGGTCAGGGTGGAGAAGGAGAATTGGAAAGACGTACTCTAACTTTTGCCAGGATTAACGACTATTACTAGTATATTTTACTAGCATATCTGAGATCTGCAGATACAAGTGTTGTTATGTAAATGTCAGCGTTAACTAAGTAATTGTTTATTTATATACTACTACTATACCAATTTATTAAACCTTATTTTATTTACTTATTAAGACCGCCACGTTGGTCAAATGGCTAGCGTGCATGCCTAACTAGAACGACCTACCGCGAGGCACGGCTTCGATTCCTGACGGTGGGCAGGCATTTATGTGATCAACATTAAGAAGTTCGTATTTCCGGGTCTGGGTGTTTATTAAATTTATTTTGGTATCTGTTAAGTAATTCTATGTATTAGTAGCGTTGACTAACACCCATAAAACAAGCATATTATAAGATTACTTTGGGAATCCTAACTTATGTCCCTTATCCAGGAATTAACATTATTATTAAATTTATTTTACAAATAACAGAACTGTTACTTTACGAGGTCAATCCTAAAATGTAATTATCATTAGGCTGGTAAAACTCCGAATGTTCGGGGTTATTTACGAAGTATCTTTACATGTATCATCATCGAATAAGTTTAAAGTTAGAAATTCCATTTAAAATTGAGAATAGTCAGTTCCATTCGACAAATCAACTTCAACTTGTCAAACGAAAGATAGAAAGTGAATAACAATGAAATTTATTCCTGTGCCATTAGTGAGAGTGTACGATGAAACACGCCTGAAATTTGATGTTAGACAAATTGATATGGTAATAGCAGCCCCGATTCGGATATCATTCTTGTAACCTTGTCGTAACGGCTAAAGTGATGCCAGTACATGAAATGAAATAACGACTGTCGATGTTTTTACCTTACATCTTTTTTATTATTGGATGGAAAACAAAGAGGATGATTTTCTAATATGAAGAACATATCACCAAAAGACAACAAAGATTTTAATGCTGATTAACGAAATTGGATCTTCAAAAATTTTGTAAGTTTCGGACTTGCCCGTGTAGGGATATGACAGCTTACCAATTCCTGCCACCATAATGACAATGTCCTGCTCAAGTTTTGAGTGTAGGCTAGTTAGACTTGTACATTACGCCAACGATACCGAACATAGGACTCTTATAACATTTAGGGTGTGTGCAGGAAACGGTTTTCTATGTACGCCAAGAAATCCGTGTGCTTGTTCGCTGTTTTTTTTTTCCATAAGAAGCAATTTTATCGGATATAAACTTCAAAACATTAGTCAAAGCAAGGAAATTAAAGCTCTGTTGGCAGCATGCATCAAGTTAACCTCCATGCAGACATTTTGTACAATACCTTAACTATTCTTGCTGATATATTTGCTTTCTTTCTTGCTATAGTTCTGATTCAGTTTAGAGGGTATGTTAGTTATATAAGGATTTAATATTTCAGGAAAATGTAAATAAAAAGTATAAATAAAATTGACAATAGTTCACAATACTAAAAACAAGTTTTGATGGGTTGAAAAGAAATTTCTACAAGGTTAAATAAAAATATGTGATTTAGCAAAAATATTTTACAGTATATAAGCGTGAGCTGCTTTTCAAAAAAAATTGAAAGTTTAAGTATTTTAGATATCTGTTAATAAAGAACTTACATACATTTAAAACTAAAACCTATTATTTATTTTTGATTTCACGAACTTAGACACGATGACAGTGCATGTTAACAAAGAATATTTTTTTATAGATTTATGGTAGTATGTTTAGATCTTAAAAAATAGTCATAGATGTCACTGTACTGAAATGAATAGCGACAGCATTTGATTTGTATCATATTGTATAGAGGGATTATTTGATCTATCATTTGCTCTGAATATGACAATTGTACTTACAGACCTTTGACCATTGTGGAATCATTGCAAATATTTTGAGAACTGCGAATCATTGGTAAGTAATATATTTGGACAGTTAACGTTTACTAATTAAAATACTCTAAAAACGAACACTTTTGAAAAAAGAAAATTTGGGGTTATTACCAGATTTTGAAGATTTTTTCGTCAACGAGTTAATGTGATCCGAAACTCAACTTGCTTGGTTTTGTCAATGATTCTATTCAACGATTTACGTTCTCCGCACTCGGTAGTGTAATTAACTGACTTTTAAAAAGAGGAGGTTCTCAATTGTACCGATTTTTTTAGGAACCAATTATTGATGTCATTTTTAATTACAGTGGAAAATACAATATGGTATTGGGACGTGATTTTACCCACCAGCTAGATGATCTTCCCTACATACATTTCAGGCTTAGGACTGACTGACTTATTTGCTATAAAACTAATATTTTGAAACGAATTATTCAGGTGTATTTATAAGATCATCTGATACAGAAATTAATTAGGTATTATTTTCATTTTTATACACTTAATAGATAGATGACATTTACGCAAATGACCTGGCTCCTCACGCGTAACTTATTATAAATTATCTATCAAAAACGAATTTAGTGAAACATTTCTTTCGTAAACATACAAACCAGTACTCATAGAGGTTTCTCGCAGGCATAGTTCACAGAACACGCGAAGCGAGAGACAGCCACGCTCCATTCCGTTTCACTCCAGATATAAAAAATTACATAATTCAGAAATAATGTGAGTCTTTTCTTTTCTGTTAAAAATATTTCAAGTTTTTTCTCATTCCAAAATTACAATATTACTTATAATTATATTACGACCATTTTACGATTCTTTTATTTTATGTTTTTCTATTAGACATATTAAATGCAATTTAACTACGTTGAAAATAACAAAACGTTGAATTTTTATGAACGTTGAAACGTTGAAGTGTTACGTTGTAAACGTCGTCGACGGAGGTTGACATATTGACTGTCGATATCGTTGACAGATTCAACTAGTTAATTTCTAGACAGTTAACGTTAATGACGTTAACGAGAAATCAACCGTTGATTCAACGCCCATCGCTATTCTTAACATAATAATCTAACATCTTTTTAATTATTTTTCTTCTCGGTCCCTGAGGACTATGAGAAGTTTCGATTTAATCCGACGTTTTCTAGTCTGTGAAAAGATTTTAGGTTTTTTTTTTCAAATTTTAAGATGTCATAACCTAAACCCCTAAGGTTAATAAGAACCTTATCTCAAAATATCCTATTGCCATTGCCCATTAAGTACAATTTTCAAATTGACATTTTCCCAAAATGCCTTATTCGTCATACTGACTGATTCGCAAAATGTCTTATAAATTAGTACTGTTGTGTTCAAAATACTTATCTTTCTCTATTACTCATTTAGTTGGACAACCACAGATGGATTCCAACCTTTTGTATTAATACTTTGTACATATTGGCCATTTGATGTGTTTTTTAAAAAGATAATTGTGAGCTTTCTTGGTCTCATCGTGAAGGTCGTAGTTTTTTCGTAATTATTGAACTTCGCGGAAATTATGGGTAAAATTTGTTAATTTAGGTGGCAATTACTTAAATTTTGTTCAGTTGAGTGTAGTTTATTTCTTCGTTGCCGCCAAATTTCACTAAATGAGCTTGAGTAACGAGGCCATTGCTTTTCTCAAGAACCTGACATGACACTTTGCCATTAAACTTTACTAGCGGCCCGCCCCGGCTTCGTACGGTTATGGAATGTACGTTCAACCTCATTCAAACCTTCTTCTACAATCACTTTATGTATTAAAAAAACTGCATCAAACCCGTTGCGCAATTTTTTTTAAAAATGAATAATATATTGCTAACCGCGATGTTATTACAACGTCACCTGACTACTTTGGGCCGAGCAGAGTGCTCAGCCCGAGACATTATTATTTAAATGGATTGGACTGTTCCCTACAACGCCAGCAACAAGGGTTTTCTCCCGGGAGGCCGTACCTCGACTTGGTGCTGCGTTCTGGTTACTGGATGGACATGGTGGAGGAGTAGTGGCGGCTCGTCGCTCGGCGTTAGGCGCCGGGCGTAAAAGAGGTCTTCGTCGCCGAGACCGGCGACGACGGTGAAGAGTGATGTTTTGTGATTTTATGTTCGGGTTGGGAGGGAGATCCGATACCGCGTGGCGGTCTTCTAAGTTTGGTGGGCACGTTCGCGGCCGGTGTGTAGCCCCACGCGGGTGCTAACACCGGGTTCAGGTGGGGTTGCGCAGTTTTAAAGATTTAAGCATACAAAGGGACATAGGGACAGAAGAAGCGACTTTGTTTTGTACTATGTAGTGATTATGACCTCAAATAACTTATGACTGTTAAAAATAATTTATAAATAAAGACGCGGTAGCATGGCCTAAAAGTGCAAGCAATTTTCGACCTTATTGTCATTTTTTAAAAACTGCACTTGCACTTGTTTTTTGAATTTTCAAACAATTGCCGATCACTTTTTGATGTTCATGTTTCGCCGATATTCACTTCTTTTATCATCATTCAATTGTTTTAGCGTAATTTATTTGTTTTGTTTATGTGTCTAATTGTAATAAATCATTTTTTTTATGAACCGGAGGTTAAGCGTGTTCCAATAATTTTTAGCATTAAATACTAAATTAATTACCGCGAATTTACTTACGATTTAACCTGAATACAATCAAAATAAGGTTCACATCTTAAAATTTAGTTTTGTGGCTTTGCGCCCTGTTAGGATTTTTTTCTGTTTTCGCAACATTTGTTAATACTACGGTCATATTGGTCGTAGCATGATGTTATATAATTCTTGGTCTTCCTTAATAAAAAAGACTATCCACAAGTTGGACATTATGACCACTTGGATACACCTTTGTACACAACTGTACTCTAGCTGCCATTTTTACTTTCAGTCATTACGATGAATAAGGCATTTTGAATTTCAGGCATTTTGGGAAAAGGTCATTTTGAAAATTGTACTTAATGGCAATAGAATATTTTGAGATTAGGTTCTTATGAACCGGAGGGACATAAACTAAGTTAATGAATGCGATTTAAAAAGGGTAAAGGTATATTGTGATTCTGAAAGTTATTACTTTTTAATTATTATTATATATATTACTTATTTATATAATATTGTTTATTTATTTACCATCCTGTATAAAAAAATGTACAATCTACCACTTTATTACAAATTTCATAAGTTACCTCTTTTTGCTTTAATACGCAAGCTTAGAAAATGTACACTGTCACGTTTAAAAAAAAGGAAATGCTTTTTTTGTAACTTAATCATTTAATTTTTGCTTGAGTATGGATTTCCGCTTGGTAACTCATACTTCAATTAATGACTTTCATTTATAATATGAACATAGATATTACTATAGTTTGTATAGGGTCTAGTGTGAGAATGTACAATTAAAATATTGTTTAAAGGACAATACTGCCTCCTATTGGCACCATAAAAACAGTGTGTGGCAATCAATTGACACATTCATTGAGTCAGTATCGGGAGACATCGGGACATAACCTGACAGTGTGGAAATTAAACCGAAACAAAATATTGTAATTAGAGTCTACTTTACTATCGAGCGTACACAACAATTCCCATTCTGTTGATTCACAAATCATCGACAGCGATTAGTTGTCTTAATTACATCAGAAGTCTGTAACTAAATGCAATACCAAAATATTGGCATCGTGATTACCATAACCAGAGTGTAGTAATAAAATGTGCACTTTATTATATCGACAAACTTGCTAGTGGGAAATTTTTGACAAGATTGGCTTGAACTTTTTCATCACTATCTAGCTCTAATATAACCTATTCAGCATTGTAAAGAAAGTAGAAAAAAATGTAGAAAATATTTTACTTTATGTTTTCTCGTATTTTATGTTATAAATATCAATCAATCAAACTATATATAAAGACTATTTACTGTCTTCCTAATATTATAATATACAAATACAACGCACATAGTTCCTTTGAACCTCTGGACAACTGCACGACCGAGACAAACTTTAAGGCTACGGTCGTATAGGAACAAATAAACGTTTTTTTTTTTAAATTAGGATATACTAGTCTACTGCTACTTCTCTACTCTGCTCGATGCTTGGCATAAAATATGTACAATATATATGTAAGTGGTATGTACAAACATGCCACTTTTTACAAAATCACATAACGAACTGTGGCCAACCGTTTATAAGAAACTGTTAGCCACAGTAAATGTAAAGAATGTAAATTGTTAAATATAACCAAAACTAAAAGACATACAAGTTTGTAAAATATATAATATAAACTATCGAATAAATATAAAAAATACACTAACTCAGAACCATCTACATTAAAATTAATCTGATATAAAAAAATGATATTCTCTCAGCTCACATATAATAACCTGAATCGTTATCTAGGGACTGTTATTTGGACTATTTGTAAAATATATAAATTGTATGATATGAAGTTGGGTTTATTGTCACCACTGAACTTAATCTATAGCAACATATGCTCTTAATATATGGAGCAATTTAGTTAGAATGACCGAATGTTTTCGGTTGGGAAAACTTATATTGCTTTGATGTTGGCTGATTTTGTTTGATTTGTATCGATATACTCAAAGGGATCTTGTTTATATTGACCTACAATTAGTTCTAAAGTATTACAGATATTAATTAAAATAGTAGGTAAATACTGTAACATGTATAGCCTGTTTTTTAATTTCAGAAACTAAATTGACATTAGTAATGTTGTAAGTTTTTTGCAATTCATAAATAGTGTTGTACCATTACCGAAAAATGTTAACAAAATCTATTACCGATTTTTGTAAGTTACTCTGGAAAATCGGAACATGTTATTCCGTATTTCCGTTCCGTATATGTATTTAGAATGAACGGACACAATATTAATCTGCTTTATAATCGTAGGTTAATAAATGTGATGATTTGTATATTTTCTAAATAAAATTCATGAAAAATAACACTTTTATTTTTAAATATTAATTTTATTTTTTATTCAGATAATGACTCGGTACTTGAATACTCAAAATTATCTGATTCGTCAACTATATCTCTAACTAACCGACCCGGTGAACTTTTTATCACTTGAAATTAATAGCTACTTACCTACAGTTTGTATGAAAAAATAATTAAAGTACAATACTTTACCAAGAATACCACTTTGCCTATAACTTTCTCGGTTTTTCTCATTATAACAACCTTCTCCTATCCTGACAATAACCAATACGATAAAAAAAGAATTAGCAGAATTGGTCCTTTCGTCTTTTGTATATATATTTTGAATTTGGTTTTTAACACATGGACCATATAGTCCTTCCAGCGCTGTGAAGTTACTTGAAGAAGCCCTTCTCTAAAAAGTTTCTAATTCACTTAATTTTAATGACAATTTTTTCCGTTTAAAAACAACAATTTTTTTCTATGTCAAAAGATAGCGAATAATTACTACGAGACACCCCTCATAGTAAGACACAACCGAACCGTATAGACATCATATATGTTGTAGGTGCGTCACTATGAGACCAATTATACAAGTCTATCGGCTTTCCTATCCTTTGGACTGAACACGACTGTATCTATAGCGGCAGGAATAGGTAAGGCGGGCATCCCTATCCAGACAAGCTGCTTTACAGCACTCTTCCACCAGTACTTTGGTTGGTAATGACCCGATTCGCCTTTGCTCACCTCTTATGTGCTGTCAGTCATAGGGAATATACACATGTTTGCTAACTCAATTTTAACTATACAAGTATTTCTATGTATTAGTATCCTCGCTATTTCGCCCATTTTCCTTAATTTTATCGGCAGACCCTGGCGGCCACGGGACCACCTTGGAAGTACGGTATCTTAAATAAAAAAAAAAGATCTTTGAAATAACATTACCTATTTCGCTGTAAGTCAAAAGTGGCTAATAAATGAGGGTTTTTCATACTTCGAGAATCCCAATGAAATCGGGATTAGAAAATATTATTTTTTTATAGAATTTAAAAATTGAAATTTAAGTAGATTTTTGCAGATTTCTGTAAATTATACTTTAGATTTTTTTGAACCTTCGTTGGTCATGAAATTTTCGTACACGCCTAACGACGTCCACCTGGTTTGATTCCCTATTGGGGCATAAACTTATGTGATAACATTAAAAAACCGGGTTGGTCCGGGCTCCTTTGTAGAATAGACCATCTGCCCTCCTTGCCAGGCAGCTCGTAAAAGGCGAGCATAGGCTTACCATCACTTACAGCGTGACATCCGACTAGGTGGTAGAGTTTGGCAGCGACTCGTCCTGATTGGTTCCACCGCCTTACCTATTCCTGCCGCCATAACGTCATGACGTGTTCCGGTTCGGAGGGTAAGGTAGCCTGTAAACTTACTTTTGCTCGAGGCCTAACATCCCGACCTCAGGTTGGCAACGCACCGTTACCACCTTTGGTGTCTTTAGGCGATGTGAATTTCTTACCATCAGGAAATCCGTCCGCTTGCCTTCCTATAACATAAAAAAAATTGATTTCTGACTCTGTGTGACAAACAAACAAACAAACGGATTTCTTGCAAAGCGTCCTTATCACAATAGGCTTCTAGTGACGTATTTGAATTAAAATAAAATTGCTTTTTACATTATTGCATGTTAAATAATAGAAAAAAGGTAATTCCAATTACCGAAACCTTAATGACGATAGCAACCCATGTTTGTTACCAAGAAGTAGCCACGACCACGTTCGACCCTTAACTGAAAGCGTTGAACTCAGAATTGAAACGTCAGCCCACCTTAAATAATAGCTTAGCTGGCTTGGTCCATATTTGATGTTATTTATGACCACCCAATAACTGCTAACTGCTTGCACCTACAGATTCCATTTTGGTAAGATCCCGCCTGTAAATCAAACATCTCGAACTAAATTCGAACCTTAATCTAGTTAGAAGATAAATTCAAATATGAGTTTTACCAGAGATTAGTAAACATATAGTTTTTTTTGTTTTTGCTGAACTAAAAAATATCCCCGTGTTGGTCCCGGCTTCTTTGCAGAATAGACCATCTGCCTTCCTGCCAGGCAGCTCGTAAAAGGCGAGCATAGGCTTACCGTCACTAACACCGTGACATCTGACTAGGTGATAGAGTTTCGCAACGACTCATCCGGATTGGTAACACCGCCTTAGCTATTCCTGCCGCCATAACGTCATTACGTGTTCGGGTTGGGAGGGTAAGGTAGCCGGTAAACTTACTTTTGCTCGGGGCCTAACGTCCAGGCCTTTGGTGTCTCTAGGCGGCGTGAATTTCTTACCATCAGGAAATCCGTCTGCTTGTTTGCCTTCCAATATCATAAAAAAAATATCCATTACACTACAGACTATATTAAGAGTCATATTGGTATAGTCCGGTGAAGATGTAAAAACTTCGCGAATAGCAACATATTAGCCATTTAAAAAAAAAGTCGTATTTTAAAACGGGACCATTTTAAGTGTAGAGCTACTTTACTGAAAAAAAATGTAACTGTGAGTTACATATATTTTTCTTCTACATTAGTATTAATAAAAAGTTGTCCAGTTATATACCAGCTCACAACATTTAAAAACTAATCAGATTTTTTTGAATTCATTTTTTTTAATTCCCTTTTTTATTGCCGTTTAAATAAATTCTGTTAAGAAGGAATTGTCAAGTTATTTTAATTATTATTTATACACACTATATATATGTATTTTATATAATATTATGTACATGTTATATTTTTCTTGTATAATATACGTTTTCATGTATTTTCCTTTAAGCACTTGGCCTGTGCTTGGGTTATATTTTAGCTCAAATAGTTAAAGTAATCGTCGGCTTGAGACGACAGGTTACAGGTTCAAATCCTGTGTGGGCGAAACTTTTTCTTTCTTTAAAATTTATAGATATGTTTTGATACTTTCCCTATATTGCCAAACTTTCAGTTGTGATTACATTTGTCTATTTATATGTATTATTAGTTTTAGTTATATTATTATGTAGTATATAGTATTAGTTATATTATTATTATTACTAGTGTATATTTCCGTTATCCTAGCTCCAGTTTAAAGTTTAAATTTAAATTAGATTAAATTTAGAAGAAAGAGAATTTAGATTAGATTAAAGTTTAAATTTTTTCCCGTGTTGTTCCGAGCTCTTTGCAGAATAGAATATCCGCCTTCTTGTCAGGCAGCTCGTAAAAGACGAGCATAAGCTTACCATCACTAACACCGTGACCTCTGACTAGGTGATAGAGTTTCCCAGCGACTCGCTTGGATTCGTACCACTGTCTTACCTATTCCTGCCGCCTTAACGTCAGCGCCTGCTATTGACGTCTTCTGATTCGGAAGATAAGGTAACCGGTAAACTTACTTTTGCTCGGGGCCTAACGTCTCGAGGTCAGGTTGGCAACGCAACATTACCACCGTTGGTGTCACTAGGCGCCACGAATTTCATACCGTCTGCTTGTTTCTCTTCCAATATCAAAAGAAATATATATAAATCTGTCTACGCTGATGTAGTTGCAGGTAAACTGCTAGTTATTAAATATTTTGCAATTCAACAACTATATATTATTACAGAATTTCTAAGCAGAGCTCTATTTCTGAAACCACTGGTCCGCAAGGCTCGTAAGTCAATCCTCTTATTGAATGGGCTTTGAAACCTCAGGTGATTAATGTATGCGTTTTTCCTGTAAGCAACATTTCCATTACAAAATGAATTTATTTTACCTTTCTTTGGAATAATTTTATTGAAAAGATATTTCGGGAAACTTAATGCTATTCATTTTAATCCACGACTAGCCGAAGACACTAAGTCCCACAGTATGGCAGGTGGCAAACCTATCGCCAACCGGGCACGTATCCAATACTGAGCAACATTTTTTTATAAGAAATTTGGAAAAAAACATATTTTCTTTTTGTTGCCCGG
>NJDC01000949.1:126113-141363 GCA_002245475.1 Calephelis virginiensis
AGTAAAATAATAATAAAAGACACATGTGGTAAGATGGGTTACAAACTTGTATACTATTGTTTTATAGTTTTTTGATTCTACTTCATTGTTTATTTTGCTATTAAGATAGCAATGAAAATTTCAATGGTAAACCATTTAAATAAGCTGGTTTTTTGCCACTTACATTGCCACATTTAGAACGCCTTGTTGGCCAAAGGGTTAGCAGACACGCCTGTCTTATCCGGTCAACCGCGAGGATCGGGTTCAATTCCCGACCAGGACAGGCCTTTGTATGATGTTGACCATAATTGTCTGTATTTCCTAGTAGTTTTTAAATTTATTCTGGTATTTTAAAAAAAAGTATCTTCATGCCCATATCTCCGAAGAGGTAGGCAGAGGCACAACCCGGGCACCCACGACCAGCCAAAGACACTAAGTCCCACATTAAAAAACCACGGGCCAAGAGCATGCAAAGGCACTCCTGGCAAGGTTTAACGCCAAATTTTCTTCGATTGCTATCAGTATGCATCGGAAAGAGCTCAGGATCTTGGTTCGAGCTATAACAGGTCACTGCGGGCTAAACAAACACCTTAGCAGGATGAACCTTGCTGACACCTGACTGCAGGTCTTGTCTTGAAGCAGAAGAGACGGCAATGCACGTCCTCTGCGACTGTCCTGCGTTCATTCAGGCTAGAAGTAAGCATCTGGGGGGGCACTTAATAAATCCCCAAGATCTTAAGCTGATCAATCCCAAGAGCATTATACAGTTCTTAGAAACTCTCGGCATTGCGGTTTTGATCTAAGCTTAAAGAGTAAGAGTTGTGATCACAATAGATCTAGTTAGGTCGCAGTGATCCTCGGGGACCTACCCCGAGGATCACTGCGACCTAACTAGATCTATTGTGATCACAACTTACACACACTCTTAATAATAATAATAATAAGTCCCACAATGTGATAGGTAGCAAGCCTATCGCCAACCGCGCACATGTCCTATCCTGAGCAACATTTTTTATTGCAAAATTGGAAAAATCAATTTTTTTTTTATTACCCGGGATTCGAACCCGGGACCTCAAACAGTCAAGTCCAACACCTGAACCGCTAGACCACAGAGGCTGGTATTTATTAAAGTATTTTAAGGTCGAATACCTTATTTTTAACTTACACTTATATATTTGCTTATTTTGGGTTTAGATCGGGAATATCATCGTTTTGTCCAGGATGTATTTATTATGAAACACAGACCATATTTAATCTTAATTGGTTTAATAAAAGGTATTTGTACAAGGTCTATGTGTTTATTACTTAGTCACTTCAATCTCTCGCTGTTCCTAAATTATCCTTGTTATTAATTAATCCTAAATCAAGATTTGAATAATTGAATGACTATCTCTGTTATCTCTGCTTTGATCATACCCAAGTTATTGCTGCTGTGGCATACGCAATTGTGATTGAGATATAACGTACATAAATTAGGCACATCAATCTTAGCTGGTATTCATTGGTAATTAGAATTTGTAGTGAATACGTAGACATAATTTATATACGTGAAGACATTTGTATGAAATTGTGTGCAGTTATTTTTTTTTAATATGACCCTTATATTATTTGATGTAAAGGTTTATTAAGGACTGAGCTAAAAGCAGTTTATTCACTTTTGCTTTGAAAACGCCTAAATTGGATTTCATTAGCAAAACCGTTATAGAAAGCGAATTTTAAAGAAAATTTAAATGCGGCAACGTTCTTGATATGAATAAGCACAAAAAGATAACAATATAGAAATAAATTAATGCCTTAAGGACCGCTTGCACGGACCTTGGTTAAATTTAATAATGAGTTAAAGTGTCAAATGTAAATCGATTTAACACTAATTAGACGGTAACTCAGAGCTAAATGCTTAACCTAAGATCATGTAAGTGGCCCTAGAAATACAAATTTAGGAACAAACTTTTGATTGTGCCCAATGCTTTTATGCAAAAAATATTTTCAGACATAGGATACAATCCATAGTCCTCGTCTCTCACTAAGACTTAGGTATAGTTATTTCTTTCTTACGAGCTTGTGAAAACTTATCGTAACACGAGAAACACGTACAAGTGGAATATCACAGTCTTAGGTTTATTTTTTTAATATATGCATGAGTGAGCTATTTAATATTTTCCTTAGTCGGAACTTGGTAAAACTTTCAAATATTCATATTTTAACCAAAAAAACACTTGTACTGTTTTACGTATCACTTTTAATATATTACTTTGTAAATAGCCTACCGGTTTCGCTTATACAGCATCATCAGGGCTAAAACTTAAACTAGGTTTAATTAACTAACTAACTTTAAGTTTTAGCACTCATGCTGTATAAGCGAAACCTGTAGGCTATTAACAAAGTAATATATTATAAGTGATACGTAATATAGTACAAGTGTTACTTTGGTTAAAAATATGAGCTAAAATTAACAAATCAAAAACTAATAGAACGATCCAAATTTGTATGAAGAAGTACCAACCAACAAAGTAGATCAACAATGCGCAACGAAAAAAATATTGTCATAAAATTAGCTCATTCATTGTTAAGGAAAGCTTAAAACAGAATTGTAAAGTATGAAAATTACTGTCTCAGGTACATGGGTCAAAAGGTCGGGACACAATGGTACAAACTGCTTTAACATACTCTTTGAGCACAATAGTAAAACCACTCTTTTCTGCAAAAACCGTCGTATTATGGTGTATACTCCCATTAAGACAGATGTATTTAAGACTTTTGCTTTTTAGATTATTTATGAATGTCAGAAGCAAAGGGTAAACTTTAAGATATAATATTTTCAAGTACTATTTAACCCCCGTCGCAAAACTTGTAACACCTCTCGTGTTATAAGTTTGACGTGTTTGTGTCTGTCTACATACAGTTTGTGTATGTCTATGGTATCATGACTTTAGAACGGATCGACCACAATCAGATTCAGAATCAGAAAAATCAGAAAAATCTTTATTCACTTGAATCATACAAGTGGTATTTGTGCGCGTCGAAATTTTTTTTAAACTACCACGGGATCGGAATCGCGGCCACACACTGAGAAGATCCGGTGAAAGAAACTCAGCAGGCTTGTCTTTTTTCAATAATAATAATTACAACATAAACTAGATTAAAAATATAAATTACAATCTTACTTTAACTTAAATAAAAGGTACAACAAATCACATTACAAATTGTAGTGGGAGATTGAAACCTCTATCCCCAAGCATGTTCATCTTCCAAATACTCTGAGACCGTATACCTTTTTGACATAGTTTTGATTTTATACATTTTTTAAACTTATTTAAAGGTAGATCTCTAATACCAATGGGCAACTTATTGTAGAAACATACACATTGACCCAAAAAGGATTTGCTAATTTTATGGAGACGAGTTTTGTATACGGCTAGATTATTTTTATTTCTTGTATTAATGTCGTGAACATCACATTTTTTTTGTAAACATACATAGATTTTTTTTAATATACATTAAATTCTCATAAATGTATTGAGAACTGAAGGTCAAAATATTTATTTCTTTGAATTTTTCTCGGAGAGAATCCCTTACTTTAAGATTATAAATAGCTCTAATAGCTCTTTTCTGTAATACAAATATGATACTTATATGTGCAGCATTTCCCCAAAGAAGTATTCCATAAGACATTAAACTATGAAAATAGCTATAATATACTATTCGGGCCGTTTCAATATCTGTTAATGTTCTTATTTTTTTTACTGCAAATGCTGCTGAACTAAGCCTATTTGCCAGTTTCTCAATATGATGGCCCCATTGTAATTTGTTATCAATTGTGATGCCTAAAAAGACAGTGGATTCAACTAGATCCAGTTTAGATCCATTTAGTTGTACATTGGAATCCACTAGTCTGACATTGGGCATTGAAAATATAATACATTTCATCTTATTACCATTTAAAAGAAGATTGTTAATTGTGAACCAATGTACGACTTTGGATATCGCATTGTTCACTTCATCATACTTACCTAATTGCCTTTTCACTTTAAATATAAGTGAAGTGTCATCCGCAAACAAAACAATATCTTGGGTATCCCTTATGTAATAAAGTAAGTCATTTATATATATAAGAAACAGAAATGGACCAAGAATGGAGCCTTGCGATACGCCAATCGTAACCGCAGAACCTGAAGAAGTTTCATCATTTATTTTAACCCTCTGAAGTCTGAACTCTATTGTTCAAGTATGAGATCATGACATCAAGAGCTTTGTTCTTAATTCCGTAATAGCGAATTTCCTGATCAGAGTATCATGATGAACACAGTCGAAAGCCTTAGAGAGATCACAGAATTCACCTAATGCATCATGCGAGTTCTCCCAATCTTCAAATACGTTTTTTAATAATTCCACCCCTGCATCAACGGTTGAGCAACCTTTGGTAAATCCAAACTGTTTATTATGTAACAATTTGTTAACACTGAAGTGATTTAACATCTGATTAAGTATTAATTTTTCAAATATTTTACTAAGTGTAGGCAAAACTGAAATAGGTCGAAAATTTGTTGGGTCAGAAGTGTTACCCGATTTAAATAAAGGCACTACCTTGCTTTGTTTCATTAGATCAGGAAATACACCATTCGATATGCAGCAGTTACATGTAATGGCCAAATGTGGTGCAATATCATAAGTTATTGACGCAATCGTTTTAACAGAATGTCCCCACAAAACTGACGTTTTCTTAGTTTGTAGTGACTTAAAAGGTTTAATTATGTCTTTCGTATCGACATGGGTAAATTCGAAAGCTTTGATACATTCAGTTACAGATTGCTTCAATATTGATTCGGAAATAATAGAAGATGAGCAAAGAGTTTTAGTTGTTTCAATTGGAATTTGTGTGAAGAATTTTTCAAAACTCTTTGGCTATTTTTACATCCTCATTAACAGTACATCCATTTATATTTAATTCAAATCCGTTATTAATAATTTGACATTTACCGGTTTCCGTATTTATAATATTCCACGTGGCCTTGATTTTGCTATCGGATCTTTTAATAATGTTTTTCAAATAGCAGTTGAACATACTCTTTTAAACAATTTTGAATATACTTTAATATAGTTTTTTTTTTTACTTTAACTTTTTTAAATCCAATGCTATGGTTATATAATTTTTCATAATATAAATCAAATAACCGTTTTCTACTTATTAATATAGCGATTGTTGCCCACTTACTGAAACACGCCCGTTTTTTATACAAATGTATAGTTTTTCTATAAATGTTTCCCTATGTATGAATACTTTATTATGCTCGGTGTCAATTATTTTAAATAACGAATTAAATTATTTATTTGGATCATCGTTATAAGGTAGATTTGGCAATTTTTCTAATACATTATCCCGAAAGTGTTCTAATCGACTAGAATTTATTGGATTAAAAGCAATATGATTATTTTGAGACTTCTCAATTTTCATAGGAAAAATAGCTAATTGACCACAGTGATCAGAATCTAATTCATTTATAACTGAACAGCTAACTGGCAAGTAGCACTAGTGGCCGTTAATCCAAGAAGAAATTTTGTAAATTATATGATTTAAGCATATTGAGAAATCTACAAGACAGAGAAAATTTTTCCAATATATTAATATTAAAGTCTCCACAAATAATAATAATAACCAATTTTGATGGGGATTTTTTTTTTGAAAGTTGCCATGATCGAGATTGTTTTAGCTTGATATAGGTTTTGATAGGGGCCATCGATTTTTTTCAGTTTCAGTGCTATTTGTTTTATTTATTGTAAACGCAGCTTAGAATAGCAATCTCATTAAAAATCTGAAGATATTAACAAACTATTTAAATTATTTCTATGTCTTTCTTCTTTGAAATAAAATTAACATTTAGTCAGAGGTGGTAATTTTGTTGCGCACTCACTAAACTAATTTTAAATTATCGCTGTCTTCTTTCAACGAAAGTAACAGAAAGTGACAAAATGCTTTTAGTGTTGTCAAATTAGAACGTATACTTCATTTCTACAACCGTTTAATCGATCACTCGGAAAACGTTGGTTAAAAACATCACAATTTAACATGTTCGGACTAATCTGATATGTCTAAAACGTTCCATCTCTTTTGTTTTTGTTTCATTTGAAAAAGATAGCATGCATCTAAAATAAGTTTAGTTTGTGAACAGCAGAATCAGCACCAGAATCTATCTATAATTTAAAATAAAACATATGAGCATCTACTACTCTAAAGACGTATTAATCTCAATTACGAAATTTTGTTTCAGGGTCCGATAATTATTTTTTGTTCATTGATTTTGAAGGTTTTATACGTAATCTAAACAAACAAAATATTACGAATAATAAAAAATACACACACACACATACATATCTTCACGCCGAGTCCCTTACGGGGTAGGCAGAGAGTATCGAGTGCCAGACCTCACGATCCTGACAAACCTGTCTTGCTTCCTTCACATTCATAACCCTTTTCATACAAACACGCCAGTTTCGGAGACTCTTGACACCACCCTCGGATAATATCCGATTGATCTGATCGTGAAATGTCAGCCTTGGTCTCCCCGGGTACCTACATCCATCCACATTCGCATTGTATATCTGCTTTGTCAATCTTTCATCTGTCATTCTTCCACATGACCGAACCAGCGGAGCATGCCCTTTCGCATTTTAACACCAACACTTTCTTTCAATCCCACTCTTTCTCGGATCTCACTGTTACGAATGCGATCAGCGAGCGTTACACCACAGATTTTCCGTAGTGCTCTCATTTCGACCGCATTTATCCTACTTTCATGCTCTTTCTGACATACCCACTGTGGGGACACTTGTACACGTGTACCACTGCCACAACCCCATCTCGACCGGGCAGGCTTGATGTATAGCCGTACTGCCGCCATCTCAAACGGAACAAGTGGCCCACCACCCTGTGTCCACACCTCGTATCCCCTCTTGGACAAAGAGGAGTACTGAGGAGCGGCTTTCCTGGTTTGATTAGTTTCACCGGGGCCCCGGCTCGACCCCAGTTACTTGCCCCTCCCCCCGACACGTAAAGGCTCGGACCCTTGGGGGGTTGCTTACTTACCTACCATATACTTACTCCAGCTATATCCCGTATCAATTTGAAAAAAAAAACGTTTCTTATTATTGCCTACATCGTAACAGGAATAGTGCGAATTTTTTAAGTTTCTAGTCCTAGGGGTTTAGCTTGTATATACAGTCTGTATAAGCCAAACCCCTACTACTAGTAGCATGTTCTCTAACATAGAATTTTCAGAAGTGATAAAATTTGTTACTTTTCATTAACACACTCAACTCATACTAAATTTCATTCAAATATATATAACGGTCAGAGTTTTATGAAAAAAAAGAAAAGAAAAGAAAAAAATATTTATTTGCGAAATATGAGTGTTACAAAGATGTTACAAAATTATTTAGACGTTTTTACATATCCTACCAACTTGTGGTGTGCAAATATTTTAATAGTTATTAATTAAATTAGTTATTTAATTATTTACTTACTATTTAAACACTGTTTATGGTATTGATTACATGATTATTTATTAATATAAACAATTATACAAATAATTTATCCCTATCTACCGTAAACTACCACTGTTTCCAAACCTAGCCAAACAGGAGAAGAAACGGTGAAACAAACTCCTGCGCACCCAACATTCTGCAATTAAATTAATCATATTAGAAATACTTTATTATTTATTCTTATCTGCAAGAAAATCTTTGACACTATAATATTTTTTTTTAAAAGTAAGTTGAATACCTTTTTTCCAAATCTGTTTAATGGAAGTGATTTAAGATAATCAGGAATTTGGTTGTATACACGAATGGACATGCAATACACATTATTTTTGTAAATTTGAGTTTTTGGTTAGGCACATGTAGTTTCTCACTATTTCTAAAATTAGACAAACCTAGGACTTCAGCATTTGTATGAAACAAATGATGATGTTTTTTTACAAATACATATACAGCCAATATTTATTAACAAGGTACCTAATGGCAATATTTTAATAGTGACTTAAACAGTGGCTTGCATGAATGTAACTGATTGATACTACTTAACGCTCGTATACACTTCTTCTGAACTCTAAAGAGTCTAGTTTATTCTACAGAATTCCCCCAAATAGGAATACCATACTGCAAAACAGAAGAAACATACCCGTGATAAGCTAACAGAGATGCTTTTAATCTCTGAAAACTGTTCTTTAATTTTTACAAAATACCTATCATGGATATCGCGGGAGAGTTATATAAATAGAGTACGCGGGCGAAACCGCGGGTCACAGATAGTACACACAATATTATACGCCGAAGATATTAATTAATCAAGATAATGCAAAGTTAAATAGCGAAACCAGTGTACCAAATAAATTAACATTAAACCAAGTTTCAACATTTTTCGTAAAATTTCTCTCATTAACAAAAACTCTAAACAAAAACAATTTAGTATCTAATGTACCGTCATTAATCCAAGTGACAGCAAGGCCCATTTTGAGAGAGCTAAGTGTAAAAGCTTGAATGTGTCCATTTGTAAAGGACTCCTGCGTTCCTAAATGGATCTCAACACCTTTAAGCACTTCTAATGTATTTTTTGTTACTAAAAAATATATTCAATTTTATCGATTTCTTTTTAACATACGTCAAGTTTACTGGCATATTTTAACTCCAAATTAAAATGAGAAATGAAGAGCAGAATAAACAAGGATTTGATCCCCGGTTGCCACAACTATAATAAAATTGTACCTGCTAAAAAAACGAATTCGATTTTATTAAGTAAAATCATCTACATACGCAAATGAAGTGGTATTCATCGATTTCCCTAGTATTCTATCATCAGATCCAGCCTTCATGGCAATGAGTCCACATCAAAAGTACGTTTTTTAATATAAAAAATATTTTTTAAAGTCGGCTCAGAATTACTGAGAATTAAATTATTAACTCACATAAAAATATAGTAGTTGAACATATCATATTATCCTCCTCTTCCTTTAATGGTGGAATAAGTAAGGCGGTAGTCCACATGGGCGGACGATCTTTCTCATATCATGTTCGCTTTGTCCAAAAATATATGTGAAAAGTATTCTCACGCCTATAGAACCCAAGTGATAGGCAGAGGAAGAACCTTGAGTTGTACCTCTGCAGTATATCTCTGCCTACAACTTTAGGGGTTAACTAGCCAGAGGCACTAAGTACCACAATGTGATAAAGCCTATCACCAACCGGGTCCATATCCAATCTCGGGCAACGTTATTTTCATTAGAAAATACACATTTTCTATATTGTTTTTGTTGCCTGTTTGTTTGTTTGTTGTGAAAATGTTTTTTTTAATTATTTTTTTAATAATAAGTAGTTGTTGATTTTGGAATGTTTCACATCGGACCCGACAGAGTGCGCTACTGTCGGAGCATTAATGTCAAGCGGTACGAAGATTGTTGGGTCAGCTAGTGTCTTATATAATTTTACCCCTTTCTTCTCGTGGCGACAACCTTTAATCAGTATGTTTATGAAGGCCCCTAACTTTGACATAATAATAAAAAGTATCTTCACACCCATATCCCCGAAGAGATAGGACGAGGCACAACCGGGGTAACCACGACTAGCCGAAGATTCTAAGGCCTGTGGGCCTTAGAATCTTCGGCTAATGTGATAGGTGGCAAGCCTATCGCCATTCGGGCACATATCTTGGGCAACTTATTTTTTTAAGAAAATTAAAAATACTCATTTAAACTGCAAGTCAAACAAGTAGTGATTTGTATCATAATCTATGGCAATACAGAGCTTGCTAAATGATAAAAAGAGCTAGATTTTATTGCCCATTCGGGCTCAAAGGGAAATCTGTTTCGGAAACAGCTTTTAATGTGGTTTTAAGAGTTTTAATGTGGTAAGCGAAAGCAAGAATATTTGCGTTACAAATATATGACAAAACGTAATTTTCTAGCTTGTATTATAACGCTTGAAAGTTAAGAAGAGCTAGTATCTTATGACCGTACTCAGAGACGTTAATTATCTTTGATTAATAACTCAGTCATTCGCATTCAGTTAAGATTATTCGTCGGCTTTAAACTATGTCTGGGGCGAAATTTTTTTGAAGTGAAAACTTCTTTAGCGGTGTTGTGCACTTTTTTTGGAATGGGTAAAATCTTCTAAAGTCGCGTCAGGACACGTGACCTAATCGAAAATTCGTAAGACGGAGCAAGGCGCTTGCGCGAATGTTCATGTTGTCATGTTTGTGTACGATAGCGCAATAAATGAATATTGTATTCTACCACATAAATTATAGTTTTCACAAGTTTTCACTTCTTCCTGCACTCCCCGAGAGCAACCCGTCGTTTTTTTTTCAATTTGGAAAGATACCTTCAGTTAGTCAGTTGACATTTTCTTTACAAAATTGTATTTTAATTACAGATTATATTATATAAATTGACGTCTCTGAGTTTTAAGCTAAGTTTTATTATCCTTCATAGTTAATGAGAACGAATATTTAAAACAAAGTTCGTTTTCGCTAGTCATATTAGAGACGGAATATTGGAATCGCCACCGCAAAAAAAAAATCAACTGGAAAAAAAATAAAAATCATTTTCCTAAAGGATATTTGTTAACTAATAAAACTCGAAACTCCTCTCCCTGTGACCTAGTATGATGTTAAGAACACCAACATGAAATGGGTCGTGTAGATTCGTATAGGTAAAACAAATTTTAAAACAAGTTTACAAGTCGTAAGAAAATTACCTCATTGAAAATCATTCATCGCGCTGCCGTCTCTTGATGTAACATCTAAGCTGGGAATCAAAGTAAAGTTTTCTGCTTACATATGCAATAAAGTTGCTTACGGCACGTATCCTCTGTACCTTCTATTTTTGTTAAAATTCAAAAGTACGTGTAAATATGGACTAACTTTTCTCGTTAGGAGTTTTTGTATAAGTCTTGTTTGGTCTTGATTTTTATGTGGATAACCGTGGCATATAGATGCCACACAGATGTTACAGATGGGTCGCTGATCTGTGGCCGGGTTTGTTAGGTCAGTGGCAAGTCTAGCATCTATTTCACCCTTTGGGCCGGAATATCACACTTTCATTAAGGCGGCATAAATATGTAAGTAGTAGACATGTGCTAAATCGTTACTTTTCATTCACCGTGACTGTCGTCCCAGTGACAAGAAAGTAACGTTAAAAAATAATCGTGACTTTGTCACGTCGGTCATTCTCAGTACAATACATGTTATCTACGTTATAAATTCCCTTCATTTTAGTAGTTATCTTCACAGTTGTCACTCCGAATATAATTAGGCAAATAATTCCGGAGTCACCCTCGTCTTCAAAGTAACGCAATGTCATTTAGCCGGATTTTTTACAGACTTTTAAAAAGGAGGATATTTTCATTTCCTCAATTTCTCTTAATTCGTTTTTAATTTTTTATTCAAATCAATGTTGACAGTAATAATTTAAAGTAAATATCTAGATAGCGACTTTAAACGTGATATGTCGCCATCACTGCGATCGCACGACGTTCCGGAACGGCAACTACCTACGTTACCTACGTTACTTTGGAACGTAGTTCCTTGTTGACAGATCACAGCGGTCACTTTGATCAGCGAATCACAGTGACTTATTCACGGTGAAGTTATTTCATGCGCACCTCTAGTAAGTAGGGGAATCCCTACACATACGAGTTGTAACGCGGCGCCTTACCACCACTTACCATCTTGTTGGTAAATATCCATTTAATATTTGCTCGATTCTTACGAGCTAACTGATAGGAAGGCTGTTTTATTCTTCACAAGAGACACCAAGGGACATGTGTATATTATCAATGTGATTAGTATACATATTGTATTATATAAAATCTAGTGTTAATCTATTTTATTTTTACAAATTCAAATTCAACATTATCTTTATTGTAGGTACAAGAAGCACTTGTGACGCGTCTTTATACGCGGCCTCACACTGAGAAGATCCGGCAAGAAACTCAGCGGGCTTGTCTTTTTTCCTTATTTTAAAATATGTATACAATAATTAAAGTAATTATACATTATACTTATAAAAGATTTACATGAAGAGCAATTAATGCCAAGCCCACTCTTCAGAAACGGCTCAACACATTTTCATGATTTATTCGTAGCGTAGAAAAGATACGATGTTTAAACAAACTTTCATATACTCATATTGACGGTTAATTTTTGGAAGAAAACACCAAACAAATTTTGATAAAAATTGGTTTAGCTGTTTAGCCGTGAAAGAACAATAGGTAGACTTTCACATTTATAATATTACTATGACCTGTCCCGGCTCGTACGGTTATAAAACATACATATAAATCTTCCTCTTAAATAATTTTATCTATAAAAAAAAACCGCATCAAAATCCGTTGCGTAGTTTCAAAGATTTAAGCATAAAAAGGGATATAAGGACTTTTATACTATGTAGTGATTAAGGATTTATTTGGAATCTTTGAGAACCTAAGTATACGAGTATTCTATATCCAGAACAACGATTTCTTTGCCAGATTATTGATAGTAGTTCTATAATATACTAGCTTTTGGGTAGGTTAATGGTCCCACAGGAACACTTTTTCAGGATAAAAGTATGCTATATGTTAGCCCAAGTTACATTCTACGTGCGTGTCAAATTTTATGCAAATCGGTTTAGAATTTTTTACATAAATGTGTAACAAGAAAACAAACAATTTTCTCCATGTCATTTTGAACCAATTTTAGCCTTTGCACTTGGTGAAACTCGATTTTTTATTAATTTTAATCTTAACAAAATTAGCCAACCGGTTTCGCTTTTATAGTATAAAGATAGTGTAGTATAAGCCATTGTTACTTAATTTAAAATATTTTATTTTTAATGTAGGAAAAACATTTACACTGTTTCATTTAACAAATTTTTAAATAAACCGGTTTCACTTTTACAGCATCTTAATGGCGAAGTTAATTTATTTTAAGCTAATAATTTGCCAATTAATTTATCTTGAGATCTTAAGACGGTACTTGTAAAAAAATAATTAAAGGTAAACAAGAACAAAGCTGACAGTATTCAAAAGGATTTTTTCTCTTAACCTGAGATCGTAAGTATAATTAACGAAATCACAATTCATATTATCTTTAAATGAAAAAAACACTTGTGCTGTTTTACGTATCACTTATAATGTATTATTTTGTAAATAGCCTACCGGTTTCCCTTATAACAGCATAACCGGTATAGCAAATTATAACCGGTAGGCTATTTACAAAATAATAAATTTTAAGTGATACGTAAAATAGTACAAGTGTTTTTCATTTAATGATTGGAATATTTGGAAGTTTTACCAAGCGCCGACGATGGAAAATATCAAGTAATCACAATTAATAAATATTTAAATTAAACCTAGGTATAAGTTAATAAATTATTTTAAAAATAATACACGTCGATAAATTTAAAACAAAATGGTATTAATGTCAATACTAAATGAAGTTGTTTAAAAGTATAGTATGTGAAACATTGCATGTATATTTCCTACATGAAAATGAATAATGGAGTTTCACCAAGTGCTAAGGAAAGACACAATTCAATAGAAAATAATTTGATAATAAAAGAATGGCGGCTCACGTTTGCGTCAGTACATTATTATAATCTGTACAATAATTAACCACGGGGGCCCACCAACCAAGCAGCTCGTAAAAGGCAAGCGACGACTCGTTTCTCATTAATACGAAGTGGTAGATCTTGACTACCTTAACATCTGTTCCTGTAGTTTACCCGAGCCTATTGTTGACAGCGCACCAATACAATCTTAGCTGTTTTTAAATGACAGAATTTTTTCATTGAAAATCCATCTGTTTGCTTGCATTGCAATTTCATAAAGAGTTAGGAAATGACAAATGAAGTTTTTTTTAGCTGTCAGAGATGTCCAAAAAATGTAATTGGTTTGCTTGAAGGAAATAGCAAGTGTAAACCAGTAATACATGCCTTTAAAATTAAATTGATGGCTTTACGATTATTGCCTTAACATGAAATACTTATTTTATAATATTTGATATTTTCCGTTGTCGGCGCTTGGTAAAACTTCCAAGTATTCATATTTTTAAACAAAGAAACACTTGTACTATTCTACGTATCACTTATAATTTATTACTTTGTAAATAGCCTACCGGTTTCGCTTATACAGCATCATCAGGGCTAAAAATTAAACTATTGTCATCAAAAATATTGTTTAGTAATTTAATTTTTAGCCCTGATGATACTGTGTAAGCGAAACCGATAGGCTATTTACAAAGTAATAAATTATAAGTGATACGTAAAACCATCGTAAAACACTACAAGTGTTTCTTTGTTTAAAAGTATGGACTTATTTTATCGGTAACAGATAAAAATAATTTATCTCTAAAATATTTATTAACAGATAAAATAAATTCTACCTTTTTTTAAACGCATGAGAAACATAAAATATTTGGAACGGACTTTTAAATAAGACTCAGCATTATTTGCATTTCCTTTGATGCTCTTGGATTAAAGCATTCTCGTTAAAAGTACTTTAAAAAAAACAAGTTAGTCCGGACTCCTTTAAAGAAAAGGCTATCTGCCTTCCTACCAGGCAGCTCGTAAAAGAAGGGCTTACCGTCACTAGCACCGTGAGATCTGACTAGGTGGTAGAGTTTCGCTGCTACTCGCCCAGATTAGTACCAACACCTTATCTATTCCTGTCCCCATAACGTCAGTGCTTGACGTTGACTGTTCCGGTTGAGAGGACAAGGTAGCCGGTACAATTACTTTTGCTCGAGGCCTAACATCATTGCCTCAGGTTGGCAACGCACCGTTACTACCTTTGGTGTCTCTAGGCGGCATGAAATCCATTAGGAAATCGGTCCGCTTGTTTGCCTTTTAGTAACATAAAAAACTAATAATTTAGTTTCCTACCGGCAGGTTGGCGGTAATATATTTATATTTTTTTATGATCCTAATAATTATTTTCTTACGATTATCCATCTAAATTATTTATCTCGATATTTTTCGACGCACATACAGTGTAAATACATAAATATTATAAAACAACAGCAATCGTATAAAAAGTACAGATTTTAAATAAAATTTCCCAAACAGGTTGCAATTTTCCAAACTCACTCAGTACAAAGTTTACCTTTGATCTCGAAGAGGTAATTAAATATCCTTTTGTGTAAAGTTTTGGCTTTTTTAGGAGCGTGTTCCCTCGGGCTTTGTCAGGAACTAATAACAAGGTAGAGGACAAGAGAGAACTTTTTTAGATACATTAAGGTGAT
>NJDC01000949.1:153837-192912 GCA_002245475.1 Calephelis virginiensis
AGACGAACCAAATAATGGTAAAAATATGAAAATAATTTAATAATTTAATGCAATAAAACTGCATTTTTTTTTGTAATCTTATATTTTTAAACAAAAATGAAAAAAATACAAAATCTAGTTTCGTACTTAATGACTTTATATTATATACGTTAATAATACACCAATATGTTAGTTTAGGTTGTCATTCCATGAAAAAAACGTCAAGGTGTTGTCAAGATTCTCCGAAACTTGGGTGTTTGTGTGAAAAGGATTATGAATGTGAAGATAGACCAGGCAGATCTGTAAGGATCATCAAGTTTAGCACTCGATACTCTCGTTAGGGACATGGCATGAATATATAAACATACTAGCTGCTACCTGCGGCTTCGCAAGCGTTTTCACAGAAACCCGGTGTGCGATCGGGATTAAAAATAGCCTATATGTTAATCCAGGTCACAATCTATCTGTCTTCCAAGTTTCAGACAAATCCGTTCAGCCATTCGAGCGTGAAAGATTAACAAACATCCATACATACATACTTACAAACTTTCGCATTTGTAATATTAATAGGATGTATGTGTATGTGATCAATACACTTTATTTTGAACAGGATTTTTTTTATGATATTGTAAGAGCGTCTTAGTATCGCATAGTGTAATAGGGCTTTCAGTGTGCCTTAAATGTTTCTATACTAAATACATTGATCGCACCAGATGATCCCCGAATCGGTTCGGATCCGCTGACCGTCTACTTTACTGCCAAGCAACTTGTAAGAGGCGAGAACAGGTTATATAGGTCGTTACCGACAAGAAAACTAGTGGTGGAGTTCTGTGCAGCAACTAGCCCGGGTAGTAATCCACCGCCAAACATATTCCTGCCACTGTAATAACTCTGTCATGTTCCAGATCGGAGGGTACAGCCGGTAGAGTTGCACAATGAGCCTAACATCCCAGCCTTAGGACAACAACGCACCTGTAACATCTAAGGTATACAGGCCTCGGTTGCCTCTTAAGGCCTGTGTTTGTTCGCTGACCTATAACATAGAAAAGAGATGAAAAATCTACTTGAAGTCTATGGTATGGTGGACTTAGACTAATTAGACCATTCAGTTCGATTCGTGCACGGCAGAAGTAAAGATATGGTTGCGGCATGCGAAACGGCGTACTCAAACGTATATGGAGTTAGTAATTTCAACACATCATATTCAAATGCAATTCCAACTCCAATGTAATTTCTTGAGTCTGATGGTTCCAATACTGTCAGTGATACCTGACATTTTATTCCGTAGAAATAAAATTATTTTGCCACTGTTTTCTTTTAAGCTATTGCATAGCTTCTATCGCGAGCCTTGAGCGTGGAGACCGAATCCAGAAATTCCGTAACAAAAATAACCTAACATCCCATCACACCGCTATCTATCGATGAATAGCAGAACTTTTAATGACTTTTTGATCACGCTTGTCTCTTTAGTTCAGCAACTCGCCTCTACGTGGCATTGGTTATATCGGCGTTACTGCGCTTGCATAATCCCTCTCTTTGCCCCGCAATCTGGTGACTCATGCCTGCTTATGCAATAACTTTACCGCGGCAGTCTCCGAGTGCCACCCGTCTTTTTTTATTTATTGATATGAATAGATGCCGTAAAAGCTACGAGAACTTTCTGGTGCGACGACTGTCCCCAGCTACTTACGCCTAGCAATTAAGTTACATAGCAAGCCAATACAATCTTGAGTTTGTAAGAGCGTCTTAATATTGCATAATGTAATAGGCATTTCAGCTATAAGTTCATTTCACTCTTGCTCTGATTTTTCTAATGATGTTTATTTCTGCTAAATAAATAACACTCTGAAGACGTATTTTAATAAAAGCCCTCAAATGGAGTTTGCGTGTCAGCTGTAATCTTCATACTTATTTAGCGGATGTACTCACAGTAGGACTCGTTATAGCGATTCTGACTTAGATTTATAACCTATTGTGAACACAGAAAAGTCAAATAAAACTTAACCTTAAAAGGGCGAGCGTTTATTTGGTTTATACTTTGTTCTTGCTAACCTTGGCTATTTTACTCCCCAGCAAAGGAACATGGCAAGGGCGAGTAGGGACGCAATGGTGGCAGAAATAGTTAAGACAATGGTACCAAACCAGGAGAGTGGCTGTACACCATGATTATTAAAAGTTATTTATGCAAAGTCTGTACTATAGTCTATAATTTTAATAGTTACTATATGTACTAGAAAAAATATTAAATATGGGTTGTATAAAAAAGCTGGACAGTTGTTTTTCATTAAATTTACATAATATATAAATAATTTCATTAAAGTTATATGTTTCAGAATATCTGTAAACAGATGAAGTGCTGATAAATATTTTTTCGAGGAATAATAAACACGACTGCTTTCATTCAGTCAAATTATGGAATTTTCTTTCATTTCATCTCTTCCCTACCTATTTTAAAAAAAATATTGAAAAAAAATTTTCTATTAATAACATATCATAAACTAATGTATTTTTAAATGTTAATATTTTTAGATACTTGTTTTCGCTAAAATACTTATTTTTATTTTAAATTCGATTGGTGTATGTCTGTATTTGTTTTATGTATTCGTTGCTTTCTATTTTTCATCAGTTTGATTTTTCGGGTTGGCTGAAATAAATCTGTACAGATAGAGATAAGCTCGCCTTTTATGAATTTCTTCCTCATTTAGCTTTATAAAGTAGATGAAGATATTAATAAAGTATTAAATAAATAATTATATAAAGCATGTCCTAAAATTTGAATGTTAATTTTCTTTCAAAACACTATAAATTAAACGATAAACATGTCAATCATTTCTATACAGTTAAAGCGTGCCAATTTTCATCCAGATAAAAACGATTTGAGAGTAATCTTGAGATCCAATCCAAAACATTAATCAGGCTAAAGTCGGCATTACGGATAGGCTCGGGAGCAGGGCGAAATTAATGAATTCATTATTACTGTGTTCCAGGGTTTTTCTGTCGGTGACACGCAGATTTATTACGAGTGGTATTGTGTAACTGAGTATCATAGCTGGTTTGGGAAGGTACATTCATCATCATTTTGGGTAATTATTTGCAATGTATAGACCTCATTTGATCGTAACTGGTAGAGTTGATATTGTTCATTTACAGGCGAATTTTGCTAGCTGAATAAAGAGAAATTTGTTACTTATGGATATGGGATTGCAAATGGCTTTGTCTACTTATTGAAAAAATGTAGATCTTGAACAGGCATTTCTTGATTGACATAAAATAAAAGTATCTCCACGCCCATATCCAAGAAGAGATAGGCAGAAGTACAAGTACAAAATGGATGAATTTTCATTTCATCAGAACCTTGACTCAGTAGATTTCCAAATTTGGATGGCAAACATGTATTAAATTATGAGTATTGTTTAAAGATTTTCTAATAAATACATTGAAAAAATATACTTACATCGTTTTAAAATTTGAGCATATCATTATAATATCATTCCACTGTGATCTAGCGATCGAGCGTCGGAATTGACTTATTAAGGTCCCGGGTTCCATCCTCAGGTAACTCAAAAAATTAGAAAATGTATATTTTCAATTTTCTAAAAAAAAATAACGTTACCGGGATTGGACATGTGTCCGGTTGGCGATGGGCTTACTACCTATAACATTGTGGGAATTAGTGTCTTCGGCTAGTCGTGGGTGCTCTGGTTGTGCCTCTGCCAGCCCATTGGGGGATATGGGCGTGAAGATACTTTTTATTATTATATTGACAAAGTGTAATTTATACCTTCTGGAAATCCATCTGCTTGTTTGCCTTGCCTTTTTTTAAATGGCTTAACTATGTGATCGGTGATTAAAACAAAATAATTAAAATTCTGTAGACGTGTATATAATACCAAAAGAAAATAGGATATGTCTTCCATACGAAGCCACGGGCAAAAGCTTATTAGTACAATAAACAATGATGTATTATTATGTATATGACTTCCATCTTGTATTCCAGTGGGTGATCAGGGAAGATATAAATTATTCTGACATCTACATACATGTCAGCTGCTGCGAAAAGGGATATAATATCTGAGTTGACAGCCGTAATAAAGGACACGCTGTATATTATGTACGGCTTAATACGGTTATTGTTTTATTATGACTTTTGTTTTGTTTATTATTCAGTTTGTCATTTATTTTTTGGGTTATGACAAAAACGTTACATCTCTTTGTATTCTACATAATAATAAATAATACAACATACAAAACTTTACATACCTTTTCTTAGCCGAGAATGGAGATATAGTACCGTAGATTTAGTGCTTATTTTGTAACGTAGGAAAGAGTAAAGTCAAATAATTTCACGCCCATATGGACAAAGCATTGGCAGAGGTACAGACAGGGTATCCACGACTAGGCAAAGACATTAAGTCTAAAAATGTGATAGGTGGCAAGAATATCACCAACCGTGAACATATCCAATCCCGGACAACGTTATTTTATTAGGAAATTGATAATACATATTTTTAGTTGAAAAAAAGTATTTTTGTAGCCTCATTCGGGAATCGTACCCAGATAAAAAACTTCAACTCAGACCGCTAGACCACAGGGGGCGATTATTATAGTAAAAAAAGACGTGTGGTACTCGGAGACTACCGCGGTAAAGCTATTGTATAAGCAGGAATGAGTAACGCCGATACAACTAATGTCACCTAGAAGCGAGTTGCTGAACTCAAGAGACAAGTGTGATCAAAAGTCATTACAAGTTCTGCTATTCATCGATAGATAGCGGTGTGATGGGATGTTAGGTTATTTTCGTTACGGAATTTCTGGATTTGGTCTCCACGTTCAAGGCCCGCAATAGAAGCTATGCAATAGCTTAAAAATATTACTCTCTGTCTTGTAGGTATAGATGGTCTCAGCTGTAATGATGTGACCCCACTACACAATCAGTTGTTATCGGTATGTTTCTTCGAACATTAGTAATGTTATCTTAGTGTATTTTTTTTGCAATCCGTAAGCGTACAGATTTGTCAAAACGTGTTTACATCCATAATTATCTTTATTTATAGAAATTCTGTCGCGTTGTACCAACAAGACTTCTGCTCTGTCACACGCTCGGACAATTTATAGACCAGTTGGACAACAAATCCGAAGATATTCGTTGAAATGCTACAAGCAACTGAATGTCCAATTACGGAAGTGTTTTATATGTATTGCGTGTCTACTGCACATATATTCATATGCGTAATGTCAAAGTGGGACGAGTTATTTCTACTTGGACTTTTACTGGAAAATTCGGCTAGTGCAGTCAGTTTAATAATGTCGTAAATCTACGTAAAGAGTCTATCGACTTGATGACACCATATTTTTTTCTTCATAACATAGTTATGTCTGTGTTTCCCATTATGGTGTTTCAGTGTAGACCACCGTTGCTGCTAGGCTATCCCAAGAAGCATAAGGCCCTAGCCTCTAGTTGGCAACAAATAAATAACATTTTTGGTGTTTTTAGATTGTGTGTACATCTTAAAATCTGGAAATTCGCAGCTTGTTCATTTTACATTATTTAACTATTTGAGAAAATTGATTGCTGAGATTTTTTTTGAAATGGTTTTTAACAATTTAATATGAAGAAGAAGAAGTCAGCAAACAACTCGTGTGTTTGTTTGCTAATTTCCCTGATGGTAAATGACAAACGTGGCCTATAGTCACCATATATTTTATAAGTGCGTCGCTGTCCTATGCCCGGGATATTAGCTAATTGTATCAGTATACCGGCTATCCTAACTTTCAGACTGAAATGTGGCAGATTTATTGTGGCGGTAGTCCTAATGTCGACAGTGGCATTTCTATTTTTTTTATTAAGTTTGGTGCCACTAACCGATAGCTGTGTTTTTAACTGCAAGTGATATTAAAATGCGTTTATCAGGATTGGTTTTTATTGCTGCCCGCGATTGCATAAATGCCCGCTTAGCGGTGGATTGGCCAACTGTTACATTTTAGAAACAAGTACTTTCGACCAATCGAAAGTATCGAAATCGTACCACTACCTACTTCTTCGGGGCTATAAGCGTAAAGATACAAGCAAAAAAAACATAAAACGGAGGTTAGGTTTTGTAATTAAAACAGCATTGCACAGTTGAAAGCTTGAAATTAGATTGAAAATTTAATCAAAACATCAATTATGTTCCATCTTACAAAGTTAACGAGGGAGATTGCATGAATTGCACTTCTGATTTCCAACTTAGTTTCAAGAAATCGATTTGATGAGTTGCTAGAATCGTTTAGTCTCTGGTAAGAACAACTATGAGCTTAAGCGTACATTAGACGATACGTTTGTCAGTTTTTCTTCAGTCAACACTAATAACTGACCATAGAATAGGATATTAAAAAAATAAGAAATAAGGCAACGTCCCGTTATTTAAATGTGAAAATTAACTGATAAATGTCATTTTTTAAGACTATGATAATAGATATGATAATAAGTATGTCATACTTGTCATATTATTACGTCACTCAAGATACGTCTTTCTATGACTTTTGATGATGCTGACGGACCCATGCATGATTTTATAATGGATTCAGAAAAAAACATCTATAGCTTTTTCATAAAACATATATTACGGTTCTTAAAACAATGAGTATTTACTGATGGTTAGATATATACATTGTCTCGATTACAATAAAGATAAAAATATTTCCGTTCCAAATAGCTCTGCATAAACTGATTTTTGCGTAAATATGACCCCCTGCGTATATGTGTCCTACGTTGGAGCACTGGTAGTGCATGTGTGCTGTGCTTACCCGGGTAGGGATCAGCTGCCTTATATATTCCTAACGCCACAATAAATCTGCCACATTTCAGTCTGAAAGGTAGGGTAGCCGGTATACTCATACAATTAGCTAATATCCCGGATACAAGAAAGCGATCCACCTTTTCATTTACTATCAGGGGAATTATTAAACAAACATACGGGTTGTTTGCTGACCTATCGCATTAAAGAAATACAGTGGAAAATTTGGATGAAATCTGTGTAAATAAATAGCTAGTAAAAAACTTTAGAAATATTGGTTCATATGTCACTGTTTCGTCACCTCCTTTTCGTGGTGTAATTTAGTCTAACTTTTCAAAAATGCGAATCATTTGTTATCCAACAGCATTTGATAGAAAGGCTTATTAAAAGATTATTCATCATAAATGTCAAGCGGACCGAAGATTAAAGTTGTAGTTACGGAAACCGAGCACATTGCGTTAGCGCGATGCAGTCAGAATACAGATTAGTTTGAGTCGAGTCACGTGTGTATGTGCCCTAATAAATATCGGCGTATCATATTTATTAGTGGCATGGAATGTACTTTATTACATGAAAACCATAGCTATTGGCTAATGGACATCGTTTTGCTAACAAGATTAATGTTTGTAATCTTAAAAAAGATAGACGGATTTTTCAAACTAATGTTGTAATAGTCTTCAAATCGAGTAAATTAACCTCTTAACCGCCGTAGCAATTTTTAGGAAACTTGTCTACACCGCCGAACATATAAAACCAATCTAAACCAATAAGTGCTTATAAAATTTATCTAAAATCGATATGATTTTGTTGATATCTGTCTTACCGTACAATAAACATTGTCCCATCGATATAATTGTATAAAATAAATGTTGAGGGTCCATTATTATTATTTTGAAAAAACAGATTATCACTTCAAAAAGAAGTCAGAAATAAGTCTTATTTTTAAGACGGTGGCGGTGCGAGCTAGATGTTGTTTTCAGACCATGGCGGTTAAGAGGTTAATTGCATAAATAAATAACAGTTTCGACAATGGACAATTAATCTTAATTTTTCAATTAATCAATTAATCTTGTTTATTATTTATTTTATTTATATTATGCGATGTACTTATTAGGTTATCTTTAGGTTATTTTATATCATATTATGTATGTGTTGTATAATAAGTCTGAAATCAAATTCAAATTTATGTGTTTTATTCTTTGTTTTTGTAAAACCAGTGGTACCTACGTGTTTGATGAAATTATGTCTTTAAAAGAAGCCGATTCTTTAGTATGCGCCTAAAATAGAGAAACTGAAAGATACATCCACTGAAAAATAAATACAACTTTGCTAAAAAAACTTTTTATTGAATGTACTAACAAGAAACTGATGTCTCCTAAGATTTTATACTTCTACACTTTTTGAAGAGAAAACTTTAGCGGCGTTGCGCACTTTTTTTGGAATGGGTAAAAACTTCTAACTAACAACACGTGACCTGATCAAAAATTCGTAAGACGGCGCTAGGCGCTTGCGCGAATGTTCGTGTTGTCATGTTTGTGTAAGATACCGCAATAAATGAATATTGTATTCTAGCAAATAAATTATAGTACTTTCATACTTATAATTAAAACAACTCGTGCAAAATTATTCCCTAACCATTCCAAAATATCAAAAATTTACAACGTTAATATTCAAGTTTTCACTTCTGCCGGCACTCCCGGAGTGGGACCCGTCTTTTTTTGTACTGTTTTTGTTTATTCAATCCAAACTTTTAAGACGTTTTCGTTTTCTATTTTCTGTTATAATATACGTGTACACATTTTATTATTGCTTAATAATTAACTTAAAACAAAAATCGGATTACACATTACAAATTTTTGAACATGTCTCTGACAAATTACTGCGCAATTGCCAACTTCTATGTTAACGGAAATCCGAATAATATTTTTTCAACAAAAATGTGCGGTCACATAATCCGCTTTGTTTCGCTATGCACAGACGACATGTAATTGCTTTACCAATTTTTATTTTATGTGTGAAATGGCAAAAGGTTTCGAATAATTGCATTTAGTTGGTTGTTTCCTTTTCACACTTTTCGCAGCATTGGATACTCTACTCGCCTAAAAGTCCTGTGACGTCTAAAACCTCGAGATTGCCAAACGTTCAAAAATTTACAAAAAAGACGAATGACTGATTAATTTGTAATATATAAATTATGTGTTATTTTTAAACTGAGTCCATTGAGTAGAATAGACCCTCTACCTCTCTGCCAGGCAGATCCTAAGAGGCGAGCACTGGTTAAAATATAAGTCATCAAGTAACAAGACTACTGGTAATAGAGTGCTGGATAGTAACCGACTTATTCCTGCCATAATAACTCAGCCATGTTCCAACCCGGATTGCCATCCGGGTAGCTGGTAGACTTGCATAATGTTAGTAGGCCTAACATTCCAACGACTGGATACTAACGCACCCGTTTCCTACAAGAAATCCGAGTTATGTTCGCTGAGCTCTCAAAAAAAACTAGTATAGTGTGACCAACTTAACTATTCTGTAGACAACGTCACTAGTGTGACGTTTAGCGTTTATAAACAAAAAAGTATTTCCAATATTGACGAAATAATGGGAAAATATATAGTGGAAATTTTATTTTTGGTGCTCAGACTTCAGAAATTGAGTGCGGAATGATGTTCGCGAAATAGCGGTTTAGTTTCGATTTTGGCTACGGAACAGATAAAGTAGTTTTAAGACAATTGAATCCTAGCACCGCGGGCTTTTGTATTGTAAAGTGTTTTTTCTTAATCTTTATTTGAACTAATTTTTTTTCTTAGTTCAACTAGACATTTATTTGCAGTGCAGAAAAATATAAAAAACTGACTACTTAAATGAGTAGGCGTACCTACTCATCGAAATGAGTACGTTCACAGAAAATAGTTTAACAAAATTTCTTCGATTTCTCTGGTATTTCTTTATTAGATCCAGACTTGGTAATATGACCTCCTTGAAGTACACTCTTTTAAATTAAATTTTAATTTTAAAAACCGCGTCAGAAATGACGATGAATCGATTAACATACGTGAAAACAAATAATTCGAAAATAAACTTCCCCTTTTTTTAAAGTCGGTTAGTAAATTGGTAACTGTACGCTAAGTGTGATATACAGGACATAGTAAAGAGCAGAAAAGTGCAAAAATCGACTCCAACTATTTCATTGGGTACTATGTCGCGATTTGATAATTCTTTTTTTGAAAGATAGCAAATGATTTCGAAATGGTCCTACTAGTAGAGGAGACCGTGGGAGATCGACCTTCACCGATCTGATAACCAGATGAGATATATTTTTTAATCGATTATAATTTATAAACAAATATGCTTTTTATTACTTGCCTATCTGAAAGAGCTCATGGGTATTTTTAATTAAATTAACTTAAATCGATTTTTTTTCATCACTTTCATTCTTTTGATAACAAAATGAATTTTATTTCAATGTTAGTTTTTAACACACAGAATATGCCACAGTAGGTTTTCCTATTCATTTGTGTGTATTTAGCTACCTGGCAAACAGATGTGAAGAGGTAGGTCAATGCCTATAGGTGACTCCATCGTTCTGCTTATCGAAAGTTATATAAAATTTTAGATTATTTTATTACAAAATCAGTCATATAGAGTTGCCTGCAAAAAATCATACTTGAAGCATATGTAATTTAATTAAAAATAGCCATGAGCACTTTCAGATAGGCAAGTAATTATAGGCATATTTGTATATAAATTAAATTTGATACAAAATATGTCTCATCTGGTTATCAGATCGGTGAAGGTCGATCTCCCATCGGCTCTTAGACTATACATATATTTTATCAACAACCTACTAGTAGCTTTTGACTTCCTTTATACTTAAACTGTTAACGTATTTAAAGTCTGACGAATGTTTTACCTACTTAATAAAGACTACGAATTGAATCGAATTTATATTAAGTATTACTCAAAAACCACTACTAGGATCATTATAAAATTGATATGGCAGTAATTATTAATTGATATGGGACAAATAATCATTCAAACACAATCCTAAAAAAGAACTATCAATGTCGGTTGCTTATTGACCCAGTAATCGAGTAACAAACATACAAATACAAATATAAAAAAAAGCATACTGTCGAATAGAAAACTCCTTTCGGAGTCTGTTAAAAATGACAACTATTCTTTGTGCCGATTTGAAGCGCCCCTTTCGAATGTCCTCAGGCCTATTGGTATGAGCATCTCTGCTGTGGCGCCTATATTACATGTATATGTATTACGAAAACAAAGTATCTTCACGCCCATATCCCCGAAGTAGTAGGTAGAGGCACAGCCACGACTAGATGAAGATACTAAGTCCCACAATGTGATAGATGGCAAGCCTGTTGCTAACCGAGCGCATATCCAATATCGAGCAACTTTTTTATATAATTTATTTTTTATTTTATTTTATTTTTAAAGCCCTAATTTACTTTTTGTTGCCCTACCCGGGAATCGGGACCTCGTGCAGTCAAGTCCAACAACTGGACCGCTAGACCACAGAGGCACACTAGACCACGGAACAAATGTACCGATAACGGTACATTAGTTCCGTGGGCATTATTTATACACTCACCTCAGCCGTAACGGCCAAAATGACGGAAATCAAATACACCCAAATTATAAATGACAAACGCGAGTCAAACGTTCTATTTTTTAATAAATAAAGTCCAGTTGCATGTTTTTGGATTCAAATTTAATAATAAATCTACTGTCAAATATAAAGTGATTTGGTCCTAGTCATAAATTAAATCAGAGTTAAATGTTTGGCATCGGAATGTGCAAGAGGTCCTAATAGATGTCAGATGATTAAAAAGAAGAGATTTATCTTGCGTCTAGGTGTTACTTTTTAAGGACAGTAAAACTGCAAAAAAAATATAAACAGATCCTGACTTGGTGATAATGGGACTTCCTCAAACGCACACACTTTCAAATAAAAAAATAATCGAATAAATCTTTAAAATCCGTTCAGAAATGACAGAGAAATCGTACATAATGTAATATAATGTTGAACTCGAACAAAACCCGGCCTGTTTTCGGAGTCGGTTAACAATGTAAAAAAATAACCGACATCAAAAGTAAAGATTATCAATTGGATTGTATCTTTCTGTTATTGTGTGTTTCTTACGCGATGACTCGTCCAATTAACAATCAAATTTAATAATTCTGTTTCCTTTAGCTACGAGTAAGTTACGATTTAGAGATCGTTCCGTATAAATTTAATTAATTTTCGACAAGTAGTTTATTAATGACATTTAATTATGCATGTTTTTATGCATAGTAAGCAAACGAAATATCTGAGTCCTGTACAACACCTTCAAAGCACTATATGGCTAGTATTAAATCTAATTATGAAATAAAAATGAAAATTATTTATTTTGCTGAATATGTGTGTTGAAATATTGTTACAAAGCTATTTAAACATACAACATATTCTACCACATTGTGGTGTGTAAATATTTAATCAAATTTAGAGAGATTAAATATTTATATACATTTTTACATTTAAATCACAAAACTTATTTCAATTTTTAATAGATATTTTATTTATTTATACGTTTGATAAGCTTTATAATTTATTACAAATCCTTTTAAAGGTAGATTAATTTTAATTAATCTTATTTACTGTACACTACTAACCCTAGCCAGTCAGGAGAAGAAACGGCAAAACAAACTCCCCGGCAACCAGGTCTCTTACCAATATGCCTTTACTACCACCATTTCCAAACCTAGTCAGTCAGGAGAAGAAACGGCAAAACGACAAAAAAAAAGCAAACCGGAAAATTATTAAAATATCTTTGAATCGTTACAAGTACATGCATAAGCCGTGGTCACCAACGCTACTAGGTCGAAATATCGACCAATAAAATAAAAATATATCATGAGTATCCCGCATAAATAATTAAAAATATTAAAAATACGCGACGTTTTCAATTTTAAATCATACAGGTATACTAACTTTTTAGCCCACCCTTACGATTGTACTTATACATATTGTATACGAATCGAAGTAGGTACAGCTAACCTTGTGAC
This sequence comes from Calephelis virginiensis, assembly GCA_002245475.1. Classification (NCBI taxonomy): domain Eukaryota; kingdom Metazoa; phylum Arthropoda; class Insecta; order Lepidoptera; family Riodinidae; genus Calephelis; species Calephelis virginiensis. The sequence goes on from NJDC01000949.1 coordinate 166,662, forward strand.
AGAGAAAAAGACAAAATAATTGTTAAAAAATATACTATAGAAAGGTGTATTAGTTTTATCACTATACTAGCGGCCCGCCCCTTCTTCGCACGGGTATAAAATGTACATTTATACCTTCCTCATTAACAATTTTATTTATTGAAAAAAACGCATCAAAATCCGTTGCGTAGTTTTAAAGATTTAACCATACAATATTGGGACAGAGGAAGCGTCTTTGTTTTATACTATGTAGTGAAATACAGTCTGAATGAATAATATATCAGGATTTTTAGAAGAATAGCTAGCGTACACACCTTACTCTAACAACATTCGAGGTTCAGGTTCGATTACCGACGAGGCAGGCATATGTGTGATTAATATTTAGATGTATACATTTCTAGGTCTGTGTGTTTATTGAATTGATACTGGAATATATTTAAGTATTTCTATGTATTAGTATCGTTACAGAAGCAAATAATTTGCTTACTTGGGCGTTAGATTAAATATATGTAACTTGTGATTTATTTATTTTAATTCAGTTTTATTGAATTCTCTTAATGTGGCATTTGTATGAAAATTAAAAATATTTTATTGAATAAAAATGTTGCTACTATTACATTGTCGCAAGAGCCCCTGTACTAGGTAAGAACATGTGTTACTGGGTACTCGCCGCTCATTTTCCAAGATACAATTCTATTCAATAATTAAAATCTTAAAAATAGTTGTTAGATACAAATTATTCAATAATATGTTCTTAACTATCACTATAAATTTCATGCAAATCTAGTGTGTGTGTTTATATTGTTCTAATATCCCATAAATAAAAGAGAAAAACACTGTCGCTGCAGTAATATCTCGTATCGGAAACTTAAAGGTCCTAAAAGACTAGTCGACATCAAATACCAATTACGTTTCGTTCCTACTTATGTGTTAGAATATAACCTTTTCAATGTATCATCTATTTTGACATTGCCTTTATGAATTTCGTAGAAGTAGATGACATTTAAATGTCAGGACTTCAATTATATGTACAAAAACGTAGAAAGTATTTGAGGGGATCCGATAACTTAATAAGGGCAGTGAAGAGTGAATCGCGCTTGCGGAAAGAGGGTTCTAACACAATAATCAATATTTTTTATGACATCGGAAGCTAAAAGGCCAATAACTTTCGATATATAAGTAATATCCAATTGTATGTTATAATTATTTAATATAATTTAAACTTTGCCAAACCCCGTATATTACAATTTCAAGATGCCATATCTGTCAAGGAGCTCGTAAAAGGCTAACATAGGCTTACCGTCACTAAGACCGTGACATCCTACAAGCTGGTAGAGTTTCGCAGCAACTCGCCCGGATTGGTACCATCGCCTTTCTAATTCCTGCTGCCATAACGTCCGTTCGGAGGGTAAGGTAAACTTACTTTTGCTTGAGACCTAACATCTCGGCCTCAGGTTGGCAACGCACCATTACCATCTTTGGTGTCTTTACGCGGCGTGAATTTCTTACCATCAGGAAATCCGTCTGCTTGTTTGTCTTCCAATATCATAAAAAAAAGATAGCACACATAGTACCTAGCGTGAACCTTCTATACCGCAAAAAAAAATGCCATATTTTCATAATGTTTCCTTTCAAACGAAATTAGTGCAATATTTGATGGACTATGACTTTACTTTGACTTTGACTAATTCTATAAATTTAATCTAATCTCAATGTAAGCATCTCAAAGAGTAGGCAAATTATGATATGCTAATGTTATGGATGTTATTCAACAATACTAGTACATAGGCAAACTTACATACTTAGATACTTATAGGCACCCCAAGGGAATTGAACCCTAGTTCCGCAGCCAGTCGCTGCAGTTAGTCATGTACGTCAACCCGGGCTCCACCAATTAGGCGTTCAAGCTGGTTCCTTAGGTAGTTAAATGCTCAGAAAGTAATATACCATTATCTATATTTTCACTATTTACTATTGATCGTCTGTGTGGTCTAGCGGTCCGGCGTGGGACTTGACTTTTTGAGGTCCTATATTCGATTCCCGGGTCTGCAACAAAATAGAAAATGTATATTTTCAATTTTCTATTAAAAAAAATAACGTTAACCAGGATTGGATATGTGCCCGGTTGGCGATAGGCTTGCCACCTATCACATTTTGGGACTTAGTGTCTTCGGCTAGTCGTGGGTGCCTTAGTTGTGCCACTACCTACCTCTTTGGGGATATGGGCGTGAAGATACTTTTTTCCACTAATTTCAATTCAAATTTGGTATGACTGCAGCTTGGACTATATGTAACAGAGATTCTGTAAATATAGGTAATTCATTTATTACGAGAGCGAATCGGTTAGTTTTTAAATATAGTTGTTAAAAGAAATTTATTTCGTTACCACAATAAAGGTTGACATATGATTTGCATATGACTACATCATTCCACCATACTGTTAATGGGATTCGGATTTCGAATTTCAAATGTAGAACTAACATTGGTAATTCCCCGGCGACCGTTGAATAGTTGAGCTGTTCGGGTGATTAATAACCAGATATTAATCAAAGCATTATTCGGAACAGATTAAATTCCGGGGCGGTTGCGAATCAGCAACTGTCGGACTTTACGGTTTCCATTCATTATTGAGAAGTTACGCATTGTATATTTTAATTAATAATTTGACATGCTATTGACAAGCTCCAACAATGTAACCGTTTGTGGATCCTTGTCAACGTGAAGTTTAGATCGGGACAGCAAATATTTGAATTTGTAGTTCCAAAATTGATATACTATTGTTATATGTTTTATTTAAGTTTATTTCATAAGTACACATAGGTATGTATGTACGTTTATGATTATTGTTGCTATTAACAAGTTTTGTCGATTAAGATAAAAATGTGTTATATATTTAAGCGTATACATAAGTACACTTAGCTATGTATGTTTATATGTATACGTTTTAGTGTTGATGAGTATATTATTTTAATAATTTATTTTTCCAAAGTTTCTAAAATTTTTCATTAAATATTTTTGATGATTTAAAATATCATAATTATTATATTTTTTTTGGGAACCCATTTTGCGTTTGACATTTAATAACCCCCACAATCATTTCGGCTCTGTTTGCTGGCTGATTAGTAGAGGATGCTGTATGAGATTTAGTCATCCTTTGTGCATAACAATAAATAAATAATTATCCCTTTAACGTCCTTTATACGGTAGGTATTGTTATTTTCAGGAAAACGTTAAGCCGTCACTTTCTACATTTACTGTAATAAGGTTGTCTTTGACTTTTTTGTTTATATTTTTGCCTACAAATGTCATAATTAAAACTAACTTTTAATTTGAGGATAATTTGTTCATTTTTTTATGTGAAAGGTCAGCGAAGAAGCACACATGCAAAGGATAACCGTGGCCTATAGATACCATAGATGTTGCAAGTGCGTTGCTGTCCTTTGGCCGGGGTGTAAGGCCTATCGTACAACTCTACCGGCTACCCTACCCTCTGGACCGGAACATGACAGACTCATTATGGCGGCAGGAATAAGTATGGCGGTGGATCCCTACCCAGGCAATTCACAGCACTCTCCACAAGTGAAAATCCATTTAATGTAAGATGCATTTTTCATGTTTAAAGACGAAAGCAATTTTCTTTTACATCTTCCATCTGATCTGTTGTTTAACTATGAGAAAACATATTTGACCTACAGATCAAGTTTTTGTGACAAACATAGCGGTCATTTCATCACAATAAGTGGTAACTTTTAAAAACGTTTATGTGACGGCTGAGTCACAACTTTTCTCATCTATGTTCCCCAGCCGGCCGTTACTGCGAAACTTCTGAACGTAGTGGTTGACGTTATAAACGCGTTCTGAGGGTTAGGTCACACTATGCCCTGCGGTTTTGCGACGCAATGTTCAAACTTGGTTTTGCAGTACTTTAACAAGTCAATTTATTTTATTGAATCAGGCATTATTTAGCAGAAATCCATTGTAACACATGTAGAATAAGCCTTTATTTCGCATATTCCGATTAAGCAGTGTAACTTTTGTGGCGAGTAGTCTTCCAAATGACCAAGAAAATGACAACTAACATGTGGGAACCCACCGCCCACCAACGCGACCAGACCAGAAATGAGAAAGAGCTCGTTAAACATTATTAATTGTCACGTCCTTCGCATGTGACAACCCTACCTAAAGTTGCTACCACCCACCACCGCCACCGGATCACTAATGGAGTTCGAAGTTGAAAAATAAACCAACTTGTCACCTTTGCAAAAGACAACCTTACCTAATGTTCCCACCACACACCACCGCGACCAAATCACGAATGAACTCTAGAAATAAACTAACGTGTCACAACCTTGTCGTTGTATTTTGCTACATACTAAAATTAATAGTTTTTTAGCTAGAATTTCTATGCCTACCTCGACTGGAATCTCTATGCACATCCCTTTACTACGACTTTACGACTTTAGTCTACTTAGAAGATCCGTAACAACACGAGAAAACCTATTCTTAATATTATTGCTCATGTGAAAACGCCTTTATAACTGTATTTGCCATATTATGTCAACTGCCCTTTGTTTATTCTCCAATCAGAATATAAACAACAATCTCAATATATGTTGTCGGATATTTTTATTGTTACTCAAATATTGATATATTGATATTAGACAATAAATATTAAACGAGTATTAATATTATAATTTATTTACTTAAATATTGTTACAATATTGACAAAGATTTTATTAATGTTACAGGACTTTGAGACTTATGTAATTCAGTATTTTTTAAGGTTGTTCAATATTTTTTATGTCATTTACAAGAGAAACCTGAAAATATGGGTTTTGCATTCATTACGCCACTAACTAAGCGCGACTTGGGTTTGATTCCCGATAAGAAAATTCTTGCAATAATCAATTCCATAAGTCTATAATGAAACCTAGAACTTCGTATAGAAAATTCAGCATACTTTTTGTATGAACACATGAAAGTCTGTTTACGAAACTAGGAATCATATTTATTTAACTAGTACTTTTTCAAATATTTTTTTTACTACATGCGTTTTGGGTGTTTTCGGAACTAGTTTCGCCTGCCTTAGTCAGTAATTAAACCAGAGCATCAAAGTAAGTCGGTGCCATTTATCTTTAGTTAGCACCTAAGCCGACACGCGGCTAATAAATGGCTACTGAAAAAAGGTAAACCTTTTTTAACGAAAAACTATCTGTTATACAAGATGGGTAATTAGAGCTTTAAATTGATTGATTAAAAATACAGTAAATGAATGAAGTTAATTGTAAAGTATACAATATTTTTTTGCGTAGTTCTGACCTATGATACCGATTTTTTAAAGGTAAATTTGTATTGGCTTTTGAAAACAATCAAGAGAATTAAACTGGATGCCAATTTTGTTTTGCCAATAGCGTTCAGATGTGATTCCGTTGCCACCAAATCTGGATCTGATGATGGAATCGCATGGAAATCGATGAAAATTTTTGAGCTTTTGGTTCAATTTTTGGTGTATAAAAGATAATATTGAAATCGAAGTCAGTGTTTTGCAATTTTGCTGGGTTTAAATTATGTTAAACTCATTCGTCCTTCAATCTGTGGAAAGATCTAATGCGTCCGTTTCGCCTGTTGTGTGTAAATCATTAATTACGTACTGTTATTTTGTTACGTTAAGTTTGTTTATTTTGGTTGTGATGCTTTTTTGATTTTCTTTATTGTGTTAGGTTTTAAAATTTAACAAACATACATCCATAGATAAATTTCACAAACTGATTTAACCTTAAAGCAAGCAAATTATGTGCTTGTATTAAGGGTGTTAAGTAACAACATTAATATAGAGAAATATTTGCATAGATATAGTTTAGTTACTACAGTTTGTTGTTTTGTTACTTTTATATATATAACAAGTGCATGCAATTTGAAGCATTTAGCTTCTTAAAAAATCTATTTTCTTAATTCTAAGTAAAAAAAGGCTTCATAGTTTAATAACTTATGGATCGCAAACAATTTTTTTCTGTAACAAAATTAACGCCTGAAAGTTGAAATTTATTGTCTAATTGACACTATATAAATTTAACGCGCGAATGTTTTAAGTGATAATTTACCAAAATTACCCTTTTCAAGACACCTTATCTGCTCGACCCTAAAACGTGTCAATATCATTTACGGGCGTAATTGTACCTAATTTAAATAACTCCATAATTGTGCCCTAAGGGGTAAAGACGACATGAGTAATAGGTAATTAAAAGGCCATTCGTAATTCAATTTCAATAATTACATTTTGATTTATTATAGCTAGATAATTTTGATTAATATTTGAAAATATTCATCATTTCTGTTTTGATCTGACTTCTATAAAGAAGGAGGTCATATATTTGAAATCTACTTTTTTTATTTTTTTTCGATTTCTCCATCATTTGCAAACCTATTTTAAAAACACTTTTTTATCTAAAAGAGCGTAGGTACTTCCGAGGTGGCCCCATTACCATTAAGTCTGGATCTGATTACAAGATCTCAGAAAAATAGAATACAAGACCCAATATTTATTTATTTAAATGATACACTACGAAATTCAAGTCGGTTTTTTTGCAGTTTTACTACACTTAAACCACGCTGGATATTACGCCGTTATAATAATGTAATTAAGTTGTTTTTTCTATTATTTTTTTTAATTTTCTAACAACAATAACGTTGCCCGGGAATGGATATGTGTCCGGTTACCGATAGGCTTTCCACCGATCACATTATGGGACTAGTGTCTTGGGCTAGTCGTGGGTGCACTGGTTGTACCTCTATCTACATCTTCTTCTCTCCCGCTCTTTAAAAACCTGTTTAGATATTAGGATACAAAGATCTATATCATGCACTTACAATTTTGTGGTATTAAAATTACCCAAAATTTAACCTGCTAATGTTTAAAGTAATTATTAATTGAAATTACCCTTTTCAAATTACTGTATCTATCTCCATCACCGAAAACGTGTCAATATCATTTACGAGCGTAATTGTACCTTATTTACCTGCCTCCCTAATTGTGCTCTAATGGGTAAAGAAGACATGAGTAATGGCTAATCGATAGGCCATCCATCATTCTGAAACAGCGTTTTTATTTCAGTAAATAATAGTTGGGTATTTGTAATTGAAAGGTTTTTCGGTTTTACATTTTACTAAAAATACTATACGTTTCCGTGTTTCATCAAATATCAATTAATTTTGCATCGGTTTATGAAATTAAGAATAGCGTTGTTTCGATAAAATGAATGTTTACTTCATAAATGTTTAATGTCGTTGTTTTGTTGCTTTTGGAAATTGTGATTATTATAAAGAACTAGCTGTTGCCCACAGGATTATTTTTTCGGTAAAAAAAATATCCTGTGTTAATCCAAGTTACCCTCTATAAGCGCACCAATGTGCATGAAAATCGGTTCAGCAGTTTTTGCATGAAGGAATAACAAACAAATTTACGAACTTTTGCATTTATAATATTAATAGCATAGAGAACATGATATTCATAAGTTTCGATCAATTGTTTGATGGACCTTTTTGATTCTTAAAACAGTTGAATTTAAATGTATATTTTTTTCTCCATCTTTTTTTATGATATTGGAAGGCAAACAAGCAGACGGATTTCCTGATGGTAAGAAATTCCCGCCGCTTAGAGACACCAAAGGTGTTAATGGTGCGTTTCCAACCTGAGGCCGGAATGTTAGTCCTCGAACAAAAGTAAGTTTACCGGCTACTTATCCTCCGAACTGGAACACGTCTTGACGTCTTGAGCTGTCTGGCAGGAAGGCAGATGGTCTATTCTACAAAGGAAAACGGGGAAAATACATCTCATTTAATTATTTTAATTGCTCTTGATACAATGTAGCATTCATATGGAAACACCTCCTGAAAAATATAAATACTTCTTTTTATCTTGTTAACGCAAGATATAATAACTACTTAGAAAACCCACCCAACTGAAACCCACGCAACAGATAGTAACATTCATATTAAGCTCAGAGCTTTAATCTACGAGTAAAATGTAGATATTTTAAAAAAAAAAACAATCCATACTTTCATACTGATGTTTAAGTAATTACATTTTTGAAACGAAGTTCCTTATTGCGCGTTGTGAAAGGGAGCTAGACGGAAAAAAATCTCACGAAAAGTTGTAACGACACTTTTTGCTGTGCGGCATGCGCATGTTTCTCTGTCTCTCTCTCTCTTATAGAAAGCAAGCCAGATATTTTCATTTCTATTTCGCATTGAACAGTGTGGTGTCGCGACGATTATTTTTGTTGAATGTATACAGGTTTTTTTGTACATATTAAAAAATAAATATAATATCTATATATACTTCGTTCCATCCGGGTGTCCTTTGACACCGCTCAACTTTTTTAACGTAGAAACAGATCAAAACTTGAAGAAAGATGTAAGATAAATTTTATTTTGATATTTCAATAAGATATCGCCTCTGTGGTCTTGCGGTCCGATGTCGGAATTAACTTTTTGACGTTCCGGGTTCGATCCCTGGGTCCAGCAACAAAAAAATTAGAAAATGTATATTTTCAATTTTCTAATAAAAATAACGTTGCCTGGTTGGATTGGATATGTGCCCTTTTGGCGATAAGCTTGCCACCTATCAACACCTTAGTGTCTCCGGCTAGATGTGGGTGCCTTGGATGTGCCTCTGCCTACCCTTTCGGGAATAACGGCGTGATTTTACTTCAATAAATTCTGCCAGTAAAGGTAGACATCCTATTTGTTTCGTATTTGCTGCCTAAAACGGAACGCCAGCTGGCATACGAAAGCAAGGAAGTAACCCTCCATTATTATTTATATCTAACCTTTCCTATCACCTTGCTTCTCTCGTATACAGCTTCCACTGCGCGAGGAGACAAGGACTGTTAGGTAAGTGGATTATCATTTTTATTTAGTCAGCTTCATGTTAGGAGTCGGCTCCAACACTATGTTTTACGGCATAAATACACGGCTCTCCTGATGGTAAGAGATGGTGAGAGTATGTCATTGCCCTGTGGCCGAAGTGTTAGGCCTGTTGTAGAAGACTACTGGCTACCGTACCATCCGGATCGAAACATAGCTAGGTCATTATGGACGCAGGAATAAGTAAGGCGGTGGAGCCCTAACTGGGAAAGTTGTACTCTACTACCAGTGGTATTAGTGACCCATATAACCCATCAGTCTCTTACGAGCTTATAAACATAGGTGAAGTCGCTGGCAACATCTAGTCCTACTAATATTATAAATACGAAAGTTGTTAGCTACTCCTTCACGAAAAAACTGCTGAACCGACTTTTATGAAATTTAACAAACACATAAATGGTAACTTGGATTTGACAAATAGGATAGTTTTTATCCAAAAAAGTGATCATGTGAGACCATTTACCACGCGGCCAATACCACTGTGTGTTTTAAATAAAATTAAATAATTGTTAACGTCGTTTAAAATATGTATTAAATGGAAAATTCGGAGCAAATATTAAAACAGGGTTCATTAGATCCATAGCCCTGTATTGCTTAGTAAGTTTCAAAATGGCAGACGTTGCTAATTCTCATTGGAGAACTTATCGTCGTTTGAATATTGATATTTCATTTCCTCGCGATCCTCTCGAGTTTTGTCGACTCAGCATTTCATTTTGTTGGTTATTATATTAACTTGACGAGTAAGTGTTTCCAATCGGAGAGGCACAAAGCCTTTACCGTGAGGTCCTATAGATAACGATCGATAATTTACGTAAGTATCGAAATCAACAGCGCTTTTCAGCCCTTACCATGAGTTTACAGCTTGTCAAGTTTACTATACTCGCTACCGTCTCTGTATATTATTTGTATGAAAACTTTGAGCAGCGCCTATATTGGTAACTATGAGAAACTCATTTTAAGACCAAAATTGTCATAGATTTCGACACGTAACTTACATAACGTAATATATACTCATGGTAAAGACGCAGGCCTGGAAATTTGCTTCTCTTAGTTATCAATAGAGGCACTGTTTAATGTTTTCATCTAGATAACCTAAGGAGACGCTAGTGAGTGCAACATCGTAAACTCGCGGTAAGGACTGTGATTTACCAATGAGGACATAATATATGAGATGTACGGTGATTCTAAAAGTCAACATTTCAATTCGCCTCTGTGGTCTAGCGGTTCAGTTGTTGGACTTGACTGTATGAGAAAATTGGGTTTTTCCAAATTTTCTAATAAAAAAAATGTTGCTCGGGTTAGGATATGTGCCCAGTTGGCGATAGGCTTGCCACCTATCACATTGTAGGGGACTTAGTATCTTCGGCTAGTCGTGGGTGCCCTGGTTGTGCCTCTGCCTACCTCTTCGGGGATATGGGCGTGAAGATACTTCTTTTTGAACATTTCAATTCAAGTTGAATTTATGTGAAAATTTCTGCATCTAAGTTGTTCTTGTTGACATATGTACATATCTATCAGTAGTACTATTTAAATTATGCGCTTTGGCTATATTCGTCAAGCTTCGGAAATCTGAATGTATTTTAAAGATATCTATATAGAGTTGTTAATCATTTCGCTTAAATTTAGATTAGGTCAGCCAATTTAAAAATAAAAGTAGAAAGTGTAAAAAGTGTAAAGTCGAAGTGCATAATTTAAATAGTAGTATTGTACGAGTATGGTCGAAATTAGGGATCTTCTTCATTTACCCGACAGCACGATAAATGGCATATTTGCAAAGATTTACTTGGATCGGTATCATCGCCAAATTGGCCGATCGCGATAATACTTGGTACGTAGATGGTTCATGGCCAGAGTTAGGATATCGGATTCTTTTTACTCCAATGTTTCAACGACTTACTCAGGAGAGTTAAGTCGTTGTAACTAATTTTAAAAAATGTGAAAGTTATAAATAGATCGGCGGATACTGCGGATATTTTTGAAATATTTATCTTGTACTTACTCGTAATTAGATGGGAAAAATTAAGCTCTAAAACAAAATTAGATGTCCCAAAAGCAATTTAGCCAAATCCGATTATAAAGGGTTAGAGGTAGCTTCAATGTTTAACTTGAAAGTTTATAACATTTATTAAAACGTTTGGCGGAGGCTATATTCGTTGATGACACCAAATAACTTCGTAAAGCTTTAGTAAATAACTGTTTACTTTTGGTTTCAGACTCCTTTAAAGTGTATGTCAACATCTGCCAGGCAACTTTGAAGGCGAGCTTGGGTTTATATGTCTCTACCGCCATAATTGTAAGTAGTCTTTAAATATTGTCTCAATACTTATCGCCTCTGTGCTTTAGCGGTCCGGCGTGGGACTTGACGTCTTGAGGTCCCGGGTTCGAACCTCGGGTTGGGCAACAAAAAAAATGAGAAAACTTTCAATTTTCTCATTAAAATTATATTGCTCGGGATTGGATATGTGACGGCTAGCGATAAGCCTGCCGCCAATAACATTGTGGACTAATATAACTCAGTGTATTCGGCTAGTTCAGGGTGATAAAATTGTGCCTCTACGCACCTATTTGGGGATATGGGCGTGAAGATACATTATTTACTCAAATCATTTCCATAGTATTTATTTCAAATTTTCTCTATATGAGTAAAATAGATGATCTACTTCTCTACCACGTAGCTCGTCTGAGGCAAGCACAGGTTAAAATGTAGTTCATTACTAACAAGACCGCTGGTGGTAGAGTAAGTACTGTGCAGAAACTTACAAGGGTTAGGGATCTAACACCTTACCTCTCTTTCGTTTTCTGGTCTGGAAGTATATACATGTTATGTATATTCTTACCATCAGGACCTAAATCTGTTCTTTTGCCAATCTAAAATAACAGCAGTTTTCACTGACCCGTCGCAAACCTGCAGGTATCACCAACGCATTTAACATTTTTTTTCTCTCTGCTTTACAAATATTTTTAATCATTACATACTAAAATAAAGTCGCTTTCCGATGTTAGTCGCTATGTATGCTTCAATATTTAATATTAATTACGACTTTGACATGATTTTTTTATCTTCTCAGTGTGTGGACGCAACTCCGATCCGCTGGTAGTTTAAAAAAAATGTCAACACGCACAAGTACCACTTGTATGGTTCAAGAGAATAACGTTATTTTCTGATTCTGATTTCTAATACATAGAAAGATTTGAAATGAAGGTTTATATAATAACGTAGAAGTGTGTGTTTTTTTCCACCTGTGTGAAGATGGAAGAGTAAATTTTAAAATTAACCCATACAATGCACAAACATATGTGGTTTATTTTCTGACAATATCTGAAATCTTTCTTAAGAGGCCATGTATGCTAAAATACGTCAGCAACATACTGTTTTTTTCATACAAAGTAATTATGGATCTTGGCGACAAAAATACACAAGATTAACATTAATATGCTTTATAAGACTAGTGTTTCCAAAACACGATTCATTTCACTTTGCTCGATAGAAAAAAATAAAAAAGATAACCCTTTTTTGAAAGCAAAACCCATCTGCCTACTTCAATTATGAAAATGACGACACCAGATTTAACATAAACATAGATAAGTATTATACCTAAAAGATTGAAATTTTTTTTTTCAAATTATAGTGATTTGGCGCTTAAGAAATTTTCTTTAGAGCACAATATTTCATAGTAATCGTGGAACGGGGGAGTGCGCTGATTGGCTCTTCTGGCTGACTAAGTATGGGGCCTTAAAAAAGTAATGAAAATTACTTAAATAGATCAGTGATACCTGCAAATTTTGCGGTGGGTCGGTTATTCACTTACCTATATTAATAAAACAGATATTTTGGTACTCGTTACTTCTAGTCCTACTATATCCATTTCTTTATTTTCTCGATAACAGGGGCCTTACCATGAGTTAAGGCTTGTTAAGCTGACTATACTCGGTATCGTCTCTGTAAATTCTTTGTATGAAAACATTGAACAGCGCTTCTATTGGTAACTAAGAAAAATACATTTTTAGACCAAAAGTGTCATAGATTTCGACACGTAACTTACCGGACGTAATCGATCCCAACTTATGTTAAAGGCTAAGATCGACCATGTAATTTTATGTTGTTTACGTTAAAATGTCACGCAATAATTCTGTATTTCATGAACGGGTAGTGATGAGCTAAACATAAAATTACTATATGAGCGATATCGATAAATGTAACACGATAACAGACCCGTTTTTGTAAGTAAAAAATGTACAAAATGTAAGAAACTAAACTAGTGCTGAATATTTTCGTACAAATTAACTATATACAGGATCACATTTAAGAGACTAGCCAAATTACTACTTCTTACTTACTTACACTTGTACTTTTGATATATGAATTAAATAAAAATAATAAAAAAATACAAATTATAATTTTTAACCCATACAAAATACAAGAAGCATGAATACTACGTAAACGAAGCATTTTACTGGGGGTTCCCGCCGACCACACAACTGGTGACATCATGACTTGTACTAGGTTAGGCATAGCGTGATAACAATTGAATTATTTTTGCGGACTATTTTGACTGAATGTTTATAAAAGCAACTGTAAAAATTTGGAAATCGTGTTTGAAATGCACTTTTACTTTAGACTCAACATCCGTATATTAAATTTTGCCGGGCCTTTAAAAGTAACCCTGTATATTATATTATAAATACAATGAATTTTGTTTGCCTCATCCCAGTCGCGTTGTATATCGCTTACGTTTTCATTTAATTAATGTTGCATGATTAATATTCTTGAAAAGCTAATCATGGCGGCTCCACGTCACTTGTCAACTCTGAATCTAATTCCGGCGACCTCATTACGTCCCGTCAGACTCCATACAAATGATCTTCAATTATGTCGCCCATAAATTCATGTATACGGCAAGTTTTATGTCAAATTGTAAAATTTAGTGCGATACTAGCTGGTTCCTCTGGACTCAGAGGATCGTCGGGATGTTACATCTGTAGTAAATTACGAATTTTAATAAATGCTACAATTCACAAATAACATCTAAAAATTTCCCAGTTTTCAAATTATTTTTGACTAGCTCTTACTCGCGGCGTTGCCCGCGTGGTTAATGGTTCCATAGGAACTTTTTTTCGGGATGAAAACTATCCCGATTTCGGGATAAAAACAAATTAAACTTAAAAATAGTTTAAGATTTAAAACTATTTTTTAAATCTTAAAACATAGTTTAGCAGTTTTTGCGTGAAGGACTAACAACCAAAAAAAGTAATAATATTAATAGGATAAGATAAATAAGTGCAATTAATATCTTTAGATTTATGAGGTGGACAAAAGTACAACTAGGACACCAATGATTAGCCGAAGGTACTTAGCGCACAATGTCCTCGGTGGCCTATTACTACTAGCAGGGCACTTATAGAATCTCAGAAAACATTGTTTTTATTGGGCAATTAAAAAAAACTAACCTAAACAACGCCAACACTGGACTACTAGACTACTTACTTTATCTTTTTAACCGACTTTAGAAAAAACGGGGGGAGTCCATAAATTCGAACCCTTTGTTATAAGGGGTTCCGTACCCAAATAACGGCTTATTACTAAGGCTCCGCTGTCTGTCTGTCTGTCTCCAGGCTGTACCTCATAAACCGTGATAACTAGAAAGCTGAAATTTTCACAAAAAAAGGGAGCTCCCATACAACAAACGTAATTTTTAATAGATATATATTTAGATTAATAGATGATAGTACGGAACCCTTCGTGCAGTAGTCCGTCTCGCACTTGGCTGGTTTTTTTAGGATTGTTATTCAATTCCTTTATCATATTTACTTTACGATTTTTTTTGGAATAGCGTACTTCCAAGGTCGTACCATGAAAACCAAGTCTGGATCTGATTATGAAAACAAAAGAAATTTGAGGAGCTACTTATAAAAAATAATTACTGAAAAAATCGTATTTTTGCTACTATACTGTACTTACCTGTAGTTATTTATTTGCTTATTATTGACATTTTTTTAACCATCATTTAAATGCTGTCTAACGAAAACTGTGTTGCTGTCCGGTTGGCCTTAGCAAGAACAATGAGTAGGTTATCCACCTGAATCGTTCTTCTTTTAGTCAGGGCAGAAAAAGTAGCGTCATAAGATAATTATAGTACGCCAAAATCATATGTTGGTCAAAGTCAAATATTTTAAGTCATAAGGTAATGATGTGTCTCTACTCATGTTAAGAGATAGATGTCTCCTACATATACTTAGAATGCTAGTATTTGATAATTATCCTTTAAAGGATCTTAAGCCATATGTGCAAGTCTACCAGATAAATAAATAAGTATCCCTAGACTAATTATACGAACTGAATCTAAGCCCAAAGTAAGCAAATGATATTCTTGTGGTATGTTTGTTAGTCAACAATAATAATACATAGAAATATTTAAATAAATACTATTACAAATTTATTAAACAGACCCAGAAACGTAGACATATCTATATATTCATCACACAAATATCTGCCTCCTTCGGGAATTAAACACGAGCCGCCCGGTTGGTTGGAGGTAAGAGGCGTGTAGGCTGGGCTCTCGATCAACGAAACGGTCTTGTCTATAAATAAGAGTGTAAAGCTTTTGTTTCCAAGAGTGCTATTCTCCCGACATAAAAAGGGGTGTAATAAGATTGACGTGTCTATAATAGTAAAAAAAACGAAAATAAAAAAATCAATTTTTTTTTCTTAAATTCAATAATCTCCCACTAAACCTCTAAATGAAATAGCTATAAACAATTTCGATTACACCTTTCAAATAAAATTCTTCATCGAAATCAGTATAATATCTTTTCTTTTTGTAATATTGGAAGGCAAACAAGCAGACGGATTTGTGGTGGTAAGAAATTCGCGCCGTCTAAAGACACACAAAGTGGTAATGGTGCGTTGCCAACCTGAAGCCGGGATATTAGGCCTCCAGCAAAAGTAAGTTTACCGGTTAACTTATACTCCGAACCTAAACACGTCAACGCCAAGCACTGACGTTATGGTGGCAGGAATAGGTAAGGCGGTGGTACCAATCTGGGCGAGTCGTTACCGAACTCTACCACCTAGTCAGATGTCACGGTGTTAGTGACGGTAAGCCTATGGTCGCCTTTCACGAGCTGCTTGGCAGGAAGAGAGACGGTCTATTCTGCAAAAGAGCCCGGACCAACACGGGTGAAAAACGGGGATTTTTTAAAAAGTGGTAATGCTTCGGATATACACACACAGACAAATCAAACTGGTAACACACCTTTAGGTAAGATAATACGTTAGAATTACAAGAAAACATATATATTGAGTAAATACACAAACTCACCATTTTACCTAAATTTTACAAATTCTAAACTTCGAACTATAGTTCCTTAATGTTGCCATTTGTATTTTGGTTTTTACACAATTATGTCACTTTGAAACTTGACTACATATTACCACATATCTTATTATGGTGATTAATTTGTTCTTTTTATATGGTGTATTTAATTTTTGGCGCACATAATGTAGTTTCGGAAATTACTGCCAATCAAGAGAATATTTAATCAGTTTGCATATTTTTGTTTATATTTCGATGGTAATAGCGAATAAGACCTATATATAAGGTATTCCTCTGTGGTCTAGCGATTCAGTTGTTTGACTTGACTGCACGAGGTCCCGGGCTCGAATCCCGGCAGGCAACAAAAAGGAAATTGGGTTTTTTCCGATTTTATAATAAAAAAATGTTGCTCGGGATAGGATGTGTGCCCGCCGATAGGCTTGCCACCTATCACATTGTGGGACTTAGTATCTTCGGCTAGTCGTGAGTGCCCTGGTACCTGCCTACCTCTTCGGGGATATGGGCGTTAAGATACTTTTTTATAAGGTATTCCAGAAAAACACTTTTATAATGGCAACATACCAGTCTTCACACGTCCCAATACAAATACATAGGATTGTAAAAACTTTCATTTTTATCACGCATCAACGGATGCCCTGCAACTCTTGTTTCGAATTTTCCTTTATTGGAATAGTTTTTTTGTAGTCAGCACACGTTTTTGCATTTCATGCCTACTACCATCCCGCAGTCATTTATTCGATTCACGCTTCGTAGATTATACTTGAAGCGAAAATTGACGCATTTTATAAAGTATAGCGATCTCTATAATGGGGTCGCTTAATGGAGTAAGGAAAATGTCTATTGGTTTTTCAGTTATTGGATTCAAGTTTATTAGTTCCATGTTGATAAGATTTTTTTTATTACAAGCCCCTAATTAAATTAATTTCGTGTGTCGGTTTGTTATTTATAAGGAATGGCATGTTAAATGTTAGTAAAACTAACCTAACTTAGGTCGCTTAATAAGCTTTCACTTCAAAAATATTATTGTGAGTAATATTTTTTCACTTATGGAATAAAAAAAATAATGGACTTCAAAAAGGAAATAATTAATCGATGTTTACACTTTTTGTCTGTTTGTAAAACGCTTGCTTGGCCGATAATGAATGGGTGTTTAAGGTTATTTTTGTGAGTAATATTACTATTATTTTTGTATTTTTGTGAGTAATATATTATTGTGAGTAACATTTTTTCACTTATGGAATAAAAAAAATAATGGACTTCAAAAAGGAAATAATTAATCGATGTTTACACTTTTTGTCTGTTTGTAAAATGCTTGCTTGGCCGATAATGAATGGGTGTTTAAGGTTATTTTGTAGAAAGGTAGGTTTTGACTCGGAGATGATCCTAAACAAATTTGATTCAGATCCCACAAATGGTTTTTGATTTATATTTAACTGCGCGTAATTTTTGGGTTTTCCCTCATAATGGTTCAGGTCCTATTTGTATAAATATACCATTTGTATCTGCCTTGCAGCTCGTGAGAGGCAAGAATTGATTTTGATAGGTCTTTACGGGCTAGATCGTTGGTGGTAGATTAGCTCACTGTGTAGCAACTCAAGCCCAGTTCCTATAGTCAATGTTTAGAGTTCACAATCGATAACGAGCGACAGTAGTTAAATTTTCTTACTATTCTAAAACTTCTAAACTAGCGTCAGGACACGTGACCTGAAAATTCGTAAAACGAAAATTCATAAGACTGCGCAGAGCGCTTACGCGAATGTTCGTGTTGTCATGTTTGTGCACGATAGCGCAATAAATGAATATTGTATTCTGCCACATAAATGATAGTACTTTCATACTGATAATTAAAGCAATTCGTGTAAAATTATTCCCTAACCATTCAAAAATATCAAAAATGCACAACATTAATATTCAAGTTTTCACTTCTGTCGGCACTCCCGGAGTGCAACACTTCTTTTTGATCCGTACGTTCGTTTGCGGACTAGCGACGGACTTGCCTACTTGAGGTCCTGGGTTCGATCCTCGGGGAATAAAAACAACGATGCCAGGGATTGGATATGTGCCCAGTTGGCGATAGGATTGCCACCTATCACTTACTTCTTCGGCTAGTCATAGATGCCCTTAATAGAAAATTGTTGTAACAAATTTTGAGTTTTCAACCCAATTATACATTTTATATGCTAAGAAAGGTTTTCTAAAACATCCTACTCCTAACCCTAATAAAAATGCGAAAGTTTGTTAGAATGGATCGATGTTTGTTAACTTTTCACGCAAACATTACTGAACAGATTAAGATGAAGCTTTACAAGAATATAGTTTATACATCAGAATAATAGATAGGCTACAAGTTATTAAAAAATATACTTAAGCATGCGGGCGAAGCTAGTGTTTTCTATTAGTATGTTAAGTCTATACCACTCTATACCACTGTATTTTGGGTAGAATTTTCCAAACAAGTATAATATATGCATATACTTCTGCAACGGACTGTTTGTTTATCCGGAACTCGGTGAGTTTAGCATAGAACGGAATTCAAATCCCGATAGACGTTAAGCTGCTTTGAATAGATAATAGAATTTGCTTATTCCGATGTATACGTAATCTGAGTACTAGCAAAATACCTCTAGCTATATTAATAACTACTTTGGGAGTCTGCAAATTTTCGTCTTATTTAAGTATAATCCTAGTTTTAAAATAAAAAGAAACTCTGAGCCAAAAAAATCGTAAAATACGGCAAGTGAGCGAAACTAACTCAGAAAGATTAGTTAGATACCGTTAATCGAGGGGCTACCGTACACGCCTAACTTCACCGACCAAACGCAAGGCTCGGGTTCGATTCCCGTCAGAGCATACATTTGTATAATAAACATTTAGATGTCTCCACTTCTGGGTCAGGGTGTTTATTAAATTTATTCTGATATATTTAAGTACTTCTAGCAAATATGATTTCTTTGTACAAAGGGCGGACTTAATTTTTATTGGCATTCTCCGCCAACCTTTAGTCCAAGAGAGAGTGAAGTTTATAGGTTTTTTATGAGAATGAAAGGAAAATAGTTATAAAATATACAAATACTTTATTACATTATGTTAGTTAAGCTGTACATAAACACCTATTATGTTAGTTGAACTGCACAACATAACACACACACACACACACACACACACACACACACACACACGCACGCACACACGCACGCACACACAAGTACATAACAAGTATATAATTTGCTTAGTTTTAAGTATCTTCATCCCCATATCCCTGAAGACATATGCGCCAACCAGGCACATATCCAATCCCGAGCAACATTTTTTTTTAGAAAATTGTAAAATCCACATTGTCTGTTTTATTGCCCGACCCGGGAATCCAACCCGGGACCTCACAAAGTCAAGTCCAACACCTGGACCACTAGACTACAGAGGCTTAATTTTGGGTTATATTTAACTTGTTTAACTTGTCCAGAAATACGTTTTAGCTCTATTATTATTCGTTATTAAAAAAATACTTAAGTAAAAGTTCAACTTACAAGTTACGTATATTATATCAAACAACATACGTGTGTTTGTCTCATATACGCATACGTAAGGGAAAAACTATTTAAAGTAGGTATAGTAAAATAAAAAATAAAAAAGTAAAGTAAAAACGCAAAAAAGTTTGAATCTGACTTCGAATCCAAAGCCCAAATACTAAATAGGAAAATAAAAAAAAACAAAATGTTAGTTTCAACTCACGCAAACAAAATCAGCCGCTGTAACTATTTGCTTAAAAGTTATTGCAATATTTAACATAGTTGGTCTAAAAACAAATAACTACTCCATTATTTTGCGCTCCGTAGTGTGAGTGTTATTTGAATGTGCATTTTTACTGTCGTTTGGATGGGAAAAAAATAAAATGGCTGAAATTCCGTGACTATTTTAACTCCATTGCGTGTGATCAACAAAGGTCACATTGTATATTTGTTTCGTTTTTTAATTAAAAATTTTGGAACAAAACGAGTATAGATTGTTATTTTCAGTTTAACTTTTTAATTACTAGCTTTTTTTACAATATTATTATATTCTGTTTAGATCATGGTCACATAATGAAATTCCATTATGCAACGACTTTTAGTCTTCTATCTTGAAACCACTTGGGATGATGAAAACTCTGTGTTCGTAAGAGTATAAAAAGAGGAAAAAATATTGATTTAAAAAAGTGACGACCCCATCAATAGCAGGTGAAATAATTTGTTGACGGTTGGATAGTTAGAGAACTCGATTATTATTAGTGATGTCAGTCAGAGTGAAACTACTACTTGCCCGTATTAATACTACCACTACGCTCCTTACCTGTTGCCAGAACGGTCTGACGCCAATAGCGAATAGGTTTTGATTTGTAAAAAGGGAAGATTATAACGCTAAGTACTCATGACATAGTGCGGTTTTTACTCAAGCCCGTGATGGTTGCAGATTCCGTAGAATGTAGATTTATATGCAAAAAATAAGATCACATATCACGACGCGATTTTTACCCGCTTCGCCTGCCGTTGTTTGCGGCAGCGCGAGCGGTCGTCTGCTCGTAGAATAGTGCGGGCAACGATCTCCCGCCGCCACGGCGAGTTGCAAACGGGCGCTCTGCGATCGCTTGGTAGGCGACCGCAGGCTGCGCGATCATTAACCGCCAAGTTTGCGGGCGATAGTTTCAACCGCGGCGGTTGCGGGACCGCAAAGTTACCGATCTTGTGAGTTGAAATTAAATCGGAGAACCGCAACCGCCTTGCGCGGGTATAAATCAGTCTTCTTCTTCTTCTTTTATAATAAATATAGCTTTTAATCGTTTTTAACGACTACTTTGCCAATGTCAAGTTAGTTAATTAGTTCATTCTTATACAGTCATAAGTCATTATGTACAAAGTCAGAGAAGCTAGTGCCATAGCCAAATAAAAAAAAAACGACAGGCTGCACTCAGGGAGTGCCGGCAGAAGTGGAAACTTGAATATTAACGTTGTGCATTTTTGATATTTTGGAATAGTTAGGGAAAAATTTTGCACGAATTGCTTTAATTATCTGTATGAAAGTTGGTACTGTCATTTATGTGGAAGAACACAATATTAATTTATTGCGCTATCGTACACAAACATGACAACACGAACATTCGCGCAAGCGCTCTGCGCAGTCTTACGAATTTTCGTTTTACGAAATTTCAGGTCACGTGTCCTGACGCGAGTTTAGAAGTTTTTACCTATTCCGAAAAGAGAAGTTTTCACTCTAAAAAATAAGACATAAATATGTTACGCACTAAATAGAAAGACCGTCTCGATGGCCGAGCGGTTAGCGTTCATGCTCAACTCAACCGACCAACCGCGAGCCTCGGTTAGTTGGTCGAGTGTTATATATATTGGTATTTATCTAAGTATTTCTATGTATTAACATTGTTAGCACCCATAACACAAGCATATACATTGCTTACTTGTTGTTACTTGTTGTAGGATATTATAGACTATTCAATAGTATACATACATGTTATTTTGCAAATCCGACGTCGAATTCCAAGTTTAAAAAACCATAAAAGAAAACATTTTAGTAATTAAATCTCTATAATGTTATAAGCTCTAAGCAAATATGTTACCCTGCTGCAACCTCAAAGGTTAAACGACTACATAGCTTGGGGTTATATGTATAGGAGACTTTAAAGTTTATGTATTTTATAATTTATGCGCCACAAAACTTTACAAAGACCCGACTCCAATTATTTCATTAATACGCCTTGCCTTGGTTTAAAATTTCTAGAAAAATAGCCAATGACACATCAATTTTATGAATGTCCCACTAGTAGTTTTGAGTTTTGAGTTTTAAGTATCGATGTGGGTAAAAGATGGAATTTTATACATTACTAGCTGTTCGCCCCGGCGTTGGCCGGGTTAATGGTCCCACAGGAACATTTTTCCAGGATAAAAGCTATCCTATATGTTAATCCAAGTTATCCTCTATGTATGTGCCAAATAACATGAAAACAGGTTAAGTAGTTTTTTTATAACTTAGATCTATACAAAGATTCTTGTAACGCGTTAGGAACCAACAAACAAACAAACAAACATACAATTTTTCGAATTTATAATATTAAAAAAGAAATATAAAATAGGATTGAATATATCTTAAAAACTATTAGTCGAATCATAAGAAAATTTATATCGGAACATCTCGGAATTAAGAATTATATTTCCAAGTAACCATATTCAGTTCGTCATTGGCCAAATAATTGAGTAATAAAAAACAAAAACATTATAATATAGTCGAATTGATAACCTCCTCTTTTTGGAGTTAGAAATTTGAAGTGTTTTTTTAAGAAAGAAAGAAAGAAAAAATATTTATTTGCGGAATATGAGTTACAAAGATGTTACAAAATTATTTAAGCCTTCCTACATATTCTACCAACTTGTGGTGTGCAAATATTTTAATATGTTTTTAATTAATTATTCACAATTTACTATTTACACACTGTTTTTTGTTTGTTTTGAGATTACATGATTATTTATTAATACACACAATTTTAGAATGTAAATTAATTTATCCCTATCTACCGTAAACAACCACCGTTTCCAAACCTAGCCAGACAGGAGAAGAAAAGGCGAAACAAACTCCTGTGCACCCAACATTCTGCAATTATATTAATCATATTAAAAATACTGTATTATTTATTCTTATCTGCAAGAAAATCTTTGACATTATAATATTTTTTCTCTAAAAGTAAGTTGAATATCTTTTTTCGAAATCTGTTTAATGGAAGTGATTTAAGATTATCAGGAATTTGGTTGTATATACGAATGGACATGCAATACACGTTATTTTTGTAAATGTTTAGTTTTTGGTTGGGCACATGTAGTTTCTCACTATTTCTAAAATGAGACAAACCTAGGACATCAGCATTTGTATGAAACAAATAATGATGTTTTTTTACAAATACACATACAGCCAATATATATAAGCAAGGTTATTCATCCACCATAGTATTACGATGAGCTATGATTAAACAAACTTTTTTGTGTAGTAGGTAAGCAAAAAAGTCATGTAAAGACATTAAAGATGTTGATAATATATTATTTTTTATATAATGTGATTTGCCGATAATCAATGAACCGAAATGTACAAATATGTAAGATTATCGACAAATAATTATCGATAAAAATATGAAACTTCTACTTATTGTCTAATACTCATTACATATATATTAACAATATGTTGTAAGTATCTTTTTCTATTTATCTATATATTAAAGAGTGATGCCAAAACTTTGTACCTCTTTTACGAAAATTGCGCGGACGCTGGAGCATAAAATTTGGCACCCTTATAGTTTATGTGTAGGAGAAGTGCAGAACGCTAATATTTTTCAATAATAATGTTTCTAAAGTACATTAAATCAATAAATAAAACATAACCCACACTACCATGCACTTGACACACAAACAAATATATTGATGATAACGATAAAAGATCACAGATGGCGCACTAAAAAGTTTGGGAACAAAGTAGTTGGTCTTGAGAAATAAAGTTGGCGTTCTTATCAACAACATATTAAAATTTATTATGGTCGAATTTCGTTCAATGGGCGACCACTAGCAAAATTGGTTAATCCGTTCAGGTGTGATACTATGACCACGTGAAATGAGGATTAATTTTTATATATAGATAGAGATATACATGGATACAGAATATGTGTTTAATAAAAGGACGATTCCAGCTTACCATCTTAAAATAACTAAAACTTTTATTTCCCTAGAGCAAAATCACGTCTGCTCTCTTTGTTTTCATTACCACTATCTAGTTGCATTATTATATATACATATAGTCACATGTATGGAACGTTTTACAAAAGAAAGAAAAAACAACGAAATGTCTACAAAAAATTAAAGAAAGAAATTCCTGTGTAAACTTGATTGCTTCATTGCATAATACTAATATTAAAACGTAATAAGTAGATTAATTTTCTATGTTCAGAAGTATATATAGTCTTATAGACAGCAACACATAAACGGGATTAATCAGTGGTGGGCTCTGAATTGTTATCGCTCGTGCAAATACAAAACGATTTCCGTAAATCTATACTTATAAAACAGAATTTCCTGACTGACTGATTCGTGATCGCTGAGCAAAAATAGCCATGAAATTCGGTGAGTAAGGTCATCTTATTGAAAAAAAAAAAGTTTATTCGTTCTATTGAGATTACGTTTTATTGATAGACACCCATTAAGGACGGAATTTCGGAAATTCTTCCCCTAAGGGGGTGAATAAGGGGTTCAAAATTTGTATGGAAAGCCGTCATTTTTTAAGACGTCACGAAACTTTATTTTTGGGTTACTTATTAAAAATGAGTAGATACTCATTTTCTGGAAATTCTACGCCTGGGGTGAAATAGGGATTGGAAGTCTTTATGAAAGTCTTTATTAATGGGCTATTGATTAAAATAAATACATTTAAAAAAGAAATAAATTATTCATATAATTTTTTATTCAATTCCAGTTCGGTAAACATATTAACTGCCACGCAAGCAAGGTAACAGCTAGTACAGTACACACTTCACCTGTAGACTCCAAAGGTCATAATCTAACTGCGGCTTGCTATTATATCCTCTCATTTGCGACGCTGTTGTGATAAGCACGGACTTTACGTTGGATGGAATATCTCAAGATGTTCCACCCTGGGAGTCAAACTAGTCAAAATCGCGGTGTTAGTTTTTTTTTATGATATTGGAAGGCAAACAAGCAGACGGATTTTCTGATTTTAAGAAATTCACGCCGCCTAGAGACACCAAAGGTGTGTCACCAACCTGAGGCCGGGATGGTAGGCCTCGAGCAAAAGCCAGTTTACCAGCTACCTTACCCTCCGAACCGGAACACGTTATGGCGGCAGGAATAGGTAACGCGGTGGTACCAATCAGGGCGAGTCGCTGCTAAACTCTACCACCTAGTCAGATGTCACGGTGTTAGTGACGGCGAGCCTATGCTCGCCTTTTACGAGCTACCTGGCAAGGAAGGCAGATGGTCTATTCTACAAAGGAGCCCGGACCAACACGGGATAATAAAATAATGGATATATAGAATTTATATTTATGTATTCCTACTATTATTGTAAATTGCGAATGTTACTGGGGATGGATGAATGTTTGTTACTCCTTCATGGATAGCTACTGATCCGATTTAGATAAAAAAATCATGGTTAGTTTATATTATATCAGAATAAAACATACGTTACAATTTGTTAAACGAAAATAATTGGCACCCGGACGAAGTCATGAGTGGAAGCAAGTGTTATATTTTCATTATATTTTTTGTATCACGCCACTCTAAACGTTACTCAGTTTTATATTTCAGTTAAGCTAATTGCGTGAAAAACCACCCAAGTCGTATACTAAAACAAAACGCAATAAAAGAAATATAACAAGTTTTCATCAGAAAAATATTTTTTGCGACAAACTTTTATTTGAAAGGGCTATTCTTAAAACTGGGCTTTAAAAGTACTTACTCATAAAGATTTTTTAAATAAGCTCAAACACGATGGCTTCATGTTAGAAATTCCTATAAATGCTATTAGGCGACATCATCATATCACATCTATTTTACCATAACACTGCATTGTTACTGAGATTAAGCACGTACGATGAAACTGAGCTCAATTAGGTAAATATAAAATTGAATAGCAATAATAAACACAAAAACACATTGTACCATACATTGCAAGTTAATCAAAAGCATGTAAAATTAGCAATCACAAAAACCAAATCGGTTACTAATACTAATAAAACATTAAATTTACTTTGTAAATACATCGTAATATTTAAGCAAAATGACGGGTAGCGTTGTTTGACCGTGATGGACTTCTAAATTACTTAACCGATTTTAATCAAATTTGTATCGTATGCAGTTTAATCCATCTTGAAAGACAATGATTTTGTTACGCACCTATTAAACTATTTTTAAGTTATCGCTATCTTCTTCCAAAGAAAGTAATAGAAAGAGAGAACACACTTTTAGTGCTGTCAA
>NJDC01000949.1:193312-205983 GCA_002245475.1 Calephelis virginiensis
GTGATGGACTTCTAAATTACTTAACCGCGTTTAATCAAATTTGTATCGTATGCAGTTTAATCCATCTTGAAAGACAATGATTTTGTTACGCACCTATTAAACTATTTTTAAGTTATCGCTATCTTCTTCCAAAGAAAGTAATAGAAAGAGTTAACACACTTTTTAGTGCTGTCAAATAAGTCTGTACACGACATTTCTAATGTCGTTTTATCCATCACTCTGAAAACGTTGATTAAAAACTGATCTGACATCTCTAAAATGCTCCATCTCTTTCGTTTTTGTTTCATTTGAAAAAGATAGCATGCATCTAAAATAAGTTTAGTTTGTGACCAGCCGAATCCCACCAATAGTTTAAATCTCAATCTTTAGTCGCAATATTATAAAATTAGAAATTTGTCTGCCCGTGCGAAGCCGTGCTGCTAATATGTTATAAAATACAACTTTACTATTTTATTCTATTACTGAGGTCTATGACGTCTTTAAATTCAGTATTTTAACTGCGAGCCGACGCAGAGTCACATGTATGGGGGAAATTGTGAAAACTTAATTGCTTTTGAATAATAAATGGTCATGGATAAAAGCTTTTTATGTACATAGAAAGTGACGGGTCAAACTGTTCAGCATGGATGCTATTTCAGTTTAGATATTTTTGGTAAAATAAAACATATTAGTTGAACCACTCAATTAATCTTTATTTGAAACTAGCTGTCCTGGCGAACTTTGTTCTACCCGTCCAGTTTTTCCCATTTTCTCTGCAATTTTCTCGGGTTTATTTTTTAAAAAAACCTTGTCCTGGCAACAACTAACACAATAAAAAAAGAAAGTTATGCGCTTACCAACACATTTAGAGATTCATTTTTGTATTATAGATTTCGAAACGAAATATGGTTACTACTCTAGAGTTCATAATTTTTGTAACAAATATTTAACACATCTGATTCACAATTTGAAGATCTTGTAGATTACTCTTCAACCTGGATTCATGCTAGAAAACTCTCTTCATATTAGAAATAATTGGAATAGAGTATATCACTTTAGGTACTCCTGAATACAATACTGTCGAATTATTAACATTTAGTTATTAGTAAGCAGTAAATTATTTTATCGGATTCGTTGAATTTATTTCTAACTAAATGCTAATAATCCCCTGGTACTGTGTTCAAGAGTCATACATAAATATAAAGTCGGTAGCTTTATTTTTATGTACCCGCTGTATAGTTATAATTTTATTATACGCAGTATCTAGGTTACTATGGGTAGTCACTATGTAAATAATAATCTGGTTAAATGATAACTATTGCTAGGTTTATTTTGTGATGTAATTATTTGGGAATGGACAACTTTATTTATGAACTAGCTTCCACCCGCGACTCCGTCCGTGTGATAAAACTAAAAATTATGATTTTTTTTTAGTATTTTTTCAGGATAAAAGTATTCCGTTTTATGCCCAGGGTAATAAGGTATAATTATACCAAGTTTCATAGAAATCGAACCGCTAGTTTTCACGTGATGCCTGAACATACAGACAGACAGACAAACATTTTTTTAATCACATATTTTGGTTTGGTTTCGATTCAGTAACAGCCCCTGCTATTTATTTTTTTCAATATTTTCGATGTACAGAATTGACCCTTGTACAGATTTATTATATGTATAGAAGTAACATTGACATGTTTTAAGAGTAAGATGCCTTACCTCAAAATAAATATAATTTGAGTTTGAAAGTAGTTAAAATGACATTCAAACTTAAATTCGCATGATATTATATAAGTTTCGAGAGTAACCCTACAGGTCATTTGAGAAGATTCGTTGTTTGTCTTAACCCTGAAATATGTTAGTCGTTTTTATATGCACATTTTGCTACATGGCAGCAACGCACCTACAACGTAAATAGTATCGTATCTATAGGCCATGATTATCTTTTATATATCAGGCTCTCCTGATGGTAAGAGATAGTCATGGCCTATAAACAGCATTGACGTTGTAGGTACTTCGCTGTATTATAGCAAAATGTTAGCCCAATTGTGCAAGTCGACTAGCGTTAAAAGAGTAATAGGTTTAAAAGAGATACAATTTCAAATACTCTGTACTTGTGACTTTGTTTGTGACAGTCTGCAGTCGTTAAAAATAAGTAAGTAGATCGAAATAGACAAACAAATTAGCATTAATAATTTTGGAATGATTGAAATTTATTATTGAACCCTAGAACCAACTTAAGATGGCCTGTACATTCAAATATTTCTCTACATTCCGGGTTGGAAGTTAGTTCTCTTTATGCTGAGTGTTATTGGATCAGTAATTTCTATACAACAAAATTTATTTTGTCGCCTCTGTGGTCTAGCGGTCCGGATGTTGGACTTGACTGCATGAGGTCCTGGGTTCGAATCCCGGGTCGGCCAACAAAAAGAAAATTGGATTTTTCCAATTTTCTAATTAAAAAAAAATTTGGTCGGGATTGGAAATGTGCCCGGTTGGCGATAGGCTTGCCACCTATCATATTGTGGGACATGGTGTGGCTAGTCGTGGGTGCCTTGGTTGTACCTCTGCCTACCGCTTCGGGAATATGGGCGTGAAGATACTTAAAATTTATTTCACTCTAAAATTTACGGGATCTTTTGTGAAAGATGTAATACAAAACAAAAATAAATAACATAAGAAATCAAAGTACGCGTTCATGAATTATATCCCCAATTTACAATTTGGCTTTTAAGACTTTCACACGGCAACCTCTTTAGTAAACGGATTAAAATGTAGTCTATAACCTTCCTTAAAACATTGAGTACATAACGTTCATTAAATTTCGCGTCAATCGCAGTCATAATACGGACAGACATACAAAAAGACAGACAGATAGAGGGACATACCAATTTTTTTCAAATGCGATAAATGCTTTTGCTGCCCATTTAAGTAGCCAGGATATTTTTTGTACCTTCTCCAATGTACAGAATTCACACTCCTAAAGTTTTATTTTAATTATTGTATATAATGAACGAGGAATATTCATTCAACCTTCAAATTATGGGCAAGGGGCAGGCCACATTGCTCGCAGAACCGACAACCGATAGAGAATAGAGCTTCGCGCGTGGCGGCCCTGCATCGGAGGACGTAGTGTTGGACGACCTCCCACCATGTAGACTAATGATCTGGTTAAAGTCGCGGGGAGCCCCTGGATACACGCGGCTGTTGACCGTGACTTGTGGCGCTCTTTGGGGCAGGTCTATGTCCAGTAATGGACGTCCTCCGGCTGATGATCTTCAAATTAATAATGGAGTAAATACAACCTGCGGTCTTATCATAAAAATGCGACTTCTTACAGTTAACAAATACATAAAATAATATCAGTTTGTGATTTTGCTATGGTACCGTTGTTATTATATAAAGTTGAGAGGTGTCAAGGGACACCCGGATGGAACGAAGTTCTCTCTCCCCCCTCTCTCTCTCAATCTCTATCAATCTCTAGTAATATCTATCTCTATCTCTTTAGAGAGAGACAGACAGAGAAATAGAAATAAAAAAAAAGAAAATAAAAATATAACAAAATAAAAAAAATAAAAAAATGAAAATGATAATAAAAAAAATAGAAAATGAAAAATATAAAAAAATAATAAAATAATTGTCCAACCCGGGATTCGAACCCGGGGCCTCATGCAGTCAAGTCCAACTACTGAACCGCTAGACCACAGAGCAAAAAGTGTCGTGACAACATTTTCGTAAGATTTTTTTCCGTCTAGCCCCCATTCACAACGCGCAATATTGAAATTCGTTCAAAAACTTCGTTCCAATTATAATAGTAGAAATAGATTATTACTATTTAAAAAGTAATGCCTGAATGCTGTCAAGGTAAAACCGCAGTGTAGGTTAGTTGAATAAAATGTTTTCATGGCATTTACATTGCTATATCGCAGACGTAACGTGATGTATATTTCAGATTGTATTATAGGAGGTAATTCAAAGGTATATTGGTCTGAGTGACTTTGCATAAACTCTAAGACTGATGTTAATTTGATAAGAGGTAGCGTTTAGATGACTAGTGTTTTCTTTTTGATTAGGAAAGAAAAGAAATTGACAGCTTAAGAAATAATACAATTTAAGACGTCATTAACACCACATAAAATTTATAAATGATTGGACCGTACAACCTTTACATTATAGTCCGTATCCATTTATTGTTGATTATAAATTAGCTGTTGCACTTGGCTACTATCTTAACCTTTATCCAAAACTGACAATCCAGACAAATTGAGGCAGGTTCTACCATTTAACTTACAGCACTAGTAGAATAAGCTAGCAATTTAAATGATTTTATTATAGGGACATGCCACAAATAATTATTACAATTCGTACGAATCATCTTTGCACTTCACTGGAATGCGACCCCTCTGCCGCTGCCCTGCGGCCCACCCGGCACATCCCGCATTTGTCCCGCAATGAATGAAAAATGAAAATGACAAATGACGTCACAGGGCGACGCGAACAGTTAATTAGTAACGTACAGAAACCGTACTAGTCTACAAAGCCCCAGTAAACTTGAAGTTTAAAGATATATACCAAGATACGAGAATATTGCGTTATTGTTGCGTATATTAGGCCCAATTTACGTCAAAATTGACTTATATCAAAAAATCGAAATCTACTTTAGCTTGAAGGCTTTCACAGCAGAGGGCGCAGCTGATTTCATTTTTACGATGTGACATCAGATTTATATGGTTTTGACGTAAGATATGTGTAAGAGGTGTACCGCCTGAATCTATGCAAGGTGCGGAGCAAGAACCCCCTGGTATTAAATTATTTGTTGTAACGTTTAAAATGGAAGAGGTTCTCAATTCAACTATAGGTATGTTTCATTTTTAGTTTTTGAATGTTTGCTCAATATTAGTCCGTCAATAGCTACCCGCTCTCGATGCTTCTTTTTAGGAAGATAAGTTATGATTTCGAGGTTTCGAGATTCCACCGCCTTACCATTTTGTGCGCATAATAGGCCTAATATCCTGGCCACTGCATAGTGTAACGTATAACTCTATGGTGTATGGTCTATGGCCTCTGTGGTCTATCGGTCCGGCGTCGTACTTGACTTCTTGAGGTAGCAGATTCGATCCTCGGGCCGGGCCCCAAATAAAAAATAAAAAATGCGTACTTTCTATATTCTAATTAAAACAAGGTTTCCCGCGATTGGATGTAAATGCCCGATTGGACTATCTTGCCACCTATCACATAGTGGGACTTAGTGTCTTCGGCTGGTCGTGGGTGCTATGGTTGTGCCTCTGCCTACCTTTTCAGAGATAGGAGCGTGAAGATACTTACCTTTTATCTCGGAATTATATTATATCAGCGAAGCAGTGTGCTTGTTTACTGACTAGTGCCATTAAAAAATAAAATTGTATTTAAGTGATTCCATAATCAAACCTCCGAAATGACGGTTAACTGATAACATACATACACACATATCTTCAGGTCAAATCCCTTATGGGATAGACAGAGTTTTTATTTTGTTATCGAGTGCCAAATCACACAATCCTGGCAGACCTGCCTAGCTTCCTCTACATTCATTACCCTTTTCATACAAACCCGCTGGTTTCGGAGACTCTTGTCACCGCTTTCGGATAACACTCGAGGGATTTGATCGTGGAATGTCAGCATAGATCTCAAATGTTAACCTATTTTACGTTTGAAAATCGCTTAACTCAAGACTGTAGCCACACCCTTTGTAAAGGTGAACCAGGAAAAACCACGAGGTAGACCCATAAACTTTGATTAGATTTTGTAACGGGCCGCGGCACCGTACATTAGAATGCGTGAATCGCGACCAACGTAATTGAATTTTCTAGGTCATTGCTCGAGATTTGGAGTTAGTTGGAAGATTATGCATAGCTTGCGGCAAGGGATTTTCTTTATCCGCAAGGTGAAGCACATCAAAGAGAATTTTCGTGGTGCCGCTTAAATATCTCTTGAGTAAAATCGTTGTAAATTAAAAATAAAGGTAAAATAATACTGAACATTCGTCCCTTAAGCTTATTTTAAATTAAAAGTTACATTTTTGAAGTTTCTAGGTATATTTTTATTTATTTAAACAAAATTTTCAAAATAAGATTTTTAAAGTTATTTTCTTTTTTTACATATTTTAACAAAAAAAAAAAACAGAGAAACTATTAGATTTATACTACTTAACTAACTACTTACGTTTTCGTAAATATTTTATTATCAAGACATCCAATTTTCCGTATTTTTTAAAAGATTTAAAAAGGACTTTCCCATTTTGCTACAAGTTCTTTAAACTTTAAAAAATAAATTTAATTAACTTAATTAAAATTAATTAAAATTTAATAAATTAAACTTTTTTACTTTTTTCTTTAAAAAATAAATGCCAAGCAGTTCGAAAGAGGCGAACTAGGTTTATTAGTCACAAGTCCCTTGATTATAATAATTGGATGGCGGAATTCTACGACTCGTCGATATCAATATATCCCCAGTAATTAGTAAACGACATTAGAAGTTGAGAAATAATATTGTTGCTATATTTCGAAATCGCCTATGGTCTAGCGGTCCGGCGTTGGACTTGACTTCTTGAGGTCCCGGGTTCGATCCCCGGGTCGGGCAACAAAAAAAATGTACATTTTCTATTTTTTTAATAAAATAAGGTTGTTCAGGATTTGATATGTACCCGGTTGGCGATAGGCTTGCCACCTATCACATTATGGAACTTAGTGTCTTCGGCTAGTCGTGGGTGCCCCGGTTGTGCCTCTGCCTACCCCTGAAGATACTTTAATATTATTTTAATATATCCCAGTCGTATTGTAACAAAACTAAGGAAGACACTAACAATAAATTTATGACTAGCCCCAAGTAAATAGTAGCCCCTAAACAGGCATCGTAAACCTTAAATGAATATAACTTATTCTTTTCCCTGTCACATACATCACATTACAGGTGGGTAAATTGTAGGCGTTGGTAATAAACAGAAAGCCATCTTTATTTATATATACGACCGACGTGACGGGTATCTTATTTGCGTATCAACTACTTTTATTATGTTCGCTATTATCGCTTTTTGTTTTGAGTAAAAATTACCTCGTAACTCAATTATTATGAAGTTAACATTTGTTAAAAAATATTTCTACATGCGTTATTATATTTATATAGTATGTGAAATTAAACAATGCTACTTAAATCTCAGTGTCAACTTAAATGTTAGTTTTAAGCTAAGTTAGCTGTTGCACTTGACTTCATGAGGTTCCAGGTTCGATCCGCGGTTTGGATTTTTTATGGTATTTAAAGACATACAAGCAGACGGGTTTCCTGATGGTAATAAATTCACGCTTCCTATAGACACTAAAGGTGGTAAAGTTGCGTTGCCAACCTGAGGCCAAGATGTTAGGCCTCGAGCACAAATAAGTTTACCGGCTACCTTACCCTCCGAGCCGGAACACCAACAACGTTGTGATGGCAGGAATAAAAACAACGTGTTGTTT
Organism: Calephelis virginiensis; assembly: GCA_002245475.1. Taxonomy (NCBI): domain Eukaryota; kingdom Metazoa; phylum Arthropoda; class Insecta; order Lepidoptera; family Riodinidae; genus Calephelis; species Calephelis virginiensis. The sequence goes on from NJDC01000949.1 coordinate 200,779, forward strand.
TAAACTTTCTAATAAAAACAACGTTGGTCGAGATTGGATATGTGCCCGGTTGGCGATAGACTTGCAGCCTATCACATCGTAGCACTTAAGAGTGCTTAGGCATAAACTAGACGTAATTTTATTGCGCACTAAACTAATTATGAGATACAGCTATTTTTTTTAACGACAGTAATAGAAAGAGACAAAACACGTTTGGTGCTGGCAGATTAGTTTCTACATGACATTATTACAAGTTGACATGACCGGATTAATCTGACATGCTTAAAATGTGTCAGTTTTATTTTTGTTGTAGTTGAAAAAGTTATCATACACTTAAAATAACTTAAGTTGGTATTGCGACATTATAAAAGCTTAATGATAATATATAAAGCCGTAAATACAAACGGAAAAAGCCAAACTTTAAAATGCGAAAGTCTTCTTTCTTTTAAGTTGGTTGTAATTACTACAATATCTTCACGCCCATCTCTGCCTGCCTGCACAACTAGGGAACCCACGGATAGCCGAAGACACTAAGTCCCACAATGTAATAGGTGGCAAGCCTATCGCCCACCGGGCACATCCAATCCCGAGCAACGTTTTTTTTGTTAGAAAATTGGAAAAACCCAATTTTCTTTTTGTTGCCCGACCTGGAATTTGAACCCGGGACCTCAAGCGGTCTAGTCCAACAACTGAACCGGTTCTGTTTTTTTAATCTTCTTGAAGTGCATTAGCCTAAATCATGTATAGGCAAAGCCTTCAATATAGGCGGAAAATAAATAATGTAAAAGCAAGTAAACTACAAACACTCGATTTCGTATTTAATAATTATTATATCGTCTAGGTACACAAAAGTCAGATATTTTTATCAATTATTCTAGGATTTTGTTGAAGTATGCCCTTCCGAATAAAAAAAAAGTTGGTTTCGCAATGACTGAAAAATATATACTGTCGAATATTTATGATCTCCTTTTTCAATGTCAATGAAACCAAAAGTCTTAATTGCTAACATACATTAAATAATTCTCACACACCAAAGCGATTACTCAAAAACACTTCCATAATTTTATGTAACAGTCTCCAGGGACGGAGTCGAGCTTCCTAAGTTTAATAACGTGAAACCCACAACATTTAACACCTCACTGGCTCGCTGTTTTAGTTGAAATGAATAAGGCTAATCCCTTGTGCTATTTCTAAACTTTAATTAGAACCTTGGAGGTCCCAAACTCGCTGACTGTTCGATCCCTTGACGAGGGGTTACTGCCAATTAATAAATAATAATGGACTAGGAACCAATGGCTTGTTATAATTAATCTATGATGGTGAAAATTTATAGTGTTTTCACAATAAATAACAAGGTTTTTCTCCAGAACTCCCACCTGGAAGAATCGTGGCTAAATTTTGCACATGGGTACACTGTGGCGTAAAGACAAATTACGACTGTTTTTTTTATTTATCGCTCTGACTCTCTGTTAATATTAAAATGACGTCTATAAGGTAATGTTATTTCTTACTATCAGGAGAACCGTGTGCTGTAACCGTTTTTATAAGTGGAATAGGCTTATAGGATTAGTTGAATAAAAAAGTATCTTCAAGCCCATATCCCCGAAGAGGTAGGCAAAGGCACAACTAAAGCACCCACGACTAGCCAAACACAAAGCCTCACAATGTGATAGGTAGCAAGCCTATCGCCAAATCGGGCACACATCCAATCCTGAGCGAGTTTTTTTTTATTAAAAAATTGGAAAAAATGTATTTTATTTTTGTTGTTCGACCCGGTAATCGAACCTGGGACCTCATGATGTCAAGTCCAACACCTGGATCGCTAAACCACACAGGCGATGTTTTAGTTGGAAGCATTGCTTTAGGTCGTTACCAACTAGACCACTGGTGGTAGAGTACTATGTAGCTACATGTCAGGTAGGGGTCCACTGCCTTATCTTTTCCTGCAGCCACAATGACTGTCATGTTCTGGTCTGGAGGTTAGTGAAGTCGATAGGCTTGCTCAATAGCCATTAACATCGCAGCCACCCGGACAGCGGCGCATATATAAAATCTATATTGTTTATAGGCCACGGTTATCTCTTACTATCAGGATAAGCATATGCTTGTTCCCTGAACTTTGAAATAAAAAAACTAGAACAGTTAATTTAATTGAGTTGCAATGCAAAATGTTTGGGTTAAAATGAGATATATAAGGCACTAGCTGCTACCTGCGGCTTCGCCCGCGTTTTCACAGAAACCCGGTGCGCGATCGGAATTAAAAATAGCCTATATGTTAATCCAGGTCACAATCTATCTGTCTCCCAAATTTCAGACAAATCCGTTCAGCCATTCGAGCGTGAAAGAGTAACAAACATCCATACATATATACTTACAAACTTTTGCATTTATAATATTAATAGGATATATATAAGGCATATATAGAAAAAAATATGCCTCGCCTGGGATGTCAGAGCAATTCGTTCGTCAATTCGTTAGCCACCTCAGTTTTCAAATTGGAACATTGCAAAAGCAAGCGTATGTAGAGAAATATAAGCAGTTGATAACCATAAGGTGGTGGGATCAATCAACTAGAGAAGACCATTATGGTTCTACCGCATAACTATGTGAAGTAAATGCTGATGATGGAACTAAAGGAGAAGTTGCTTTATGGAGAAATAGTAAGGCGGTAGTGTCGTTTTGAGCGAGGTTTTACTATTTCAACAGTATTCGTGTTTCCATAGACAATCTAATCTATAACATATATTGTAAAAAGTAAGGTTCGATTGTTTGTTTGCTTTTGTTCGCTCGCCTTTTGTCTAGCGCCGGATTTTACTTCTTAATGCCCCGATTTGATTCCCGGTTCGGACAATAAAAAAAGGTGTGTGTACGATTCACACACGATAGAAGTGAAACTTCAGTAAATCGACAAAAGAATGAGATGAATATATATTTGTGTCTCTTACCTGTCGCTTTTCCGTTGCACCCGTTTTGAAATCACAACGATTCTAAAGAAGTTTCACTTCAAAAAGCATTTTTTCAATTTTCTAACCTAATTAACGTTGCCCGGGATTGAATATGAGCCACCTGTCACATTGTGGGACTCAGTGTCTTCGGCTAGTCGTAAGTGGCTTAGTTATGCCTGTATCTCTTCAAAGATATGGGTTTGTAGATACTTTTTTTTTTGGTGTCGTCAGCTTGGTTTGGCAACTAGAAATAACTTTTGACAAATTGACATGTATTTTAAATTTCATATATTTGAATCTTATAGTAAATAAGTGGCTCTCCACTCCACTAGAAGTGTTCTGTGTATATTCGCCATTAGTTGATTACTGAGTCAACTGTTTTACAAGAGATTAAGGTCGACTTGAGGTCCCAAAACTCAGACTCTGTCGGGACTTTTGACAAGGGGTTCATGCCAATTATAAATAAGTAATGTACATCCGCAGGCTTCGACTGCACGGCAATAAGCGTCTGTTATTTACCTATATTTTAGATACGCTTTTACTAGAATAATATTTTACTTGAAAAATTGATATAATTTTGACGTGTCTGTGTGTATAGATACAGATATCATCTATGACGGTATTTATTTTGAACCAATAAACCGGTATAAATTTTCTTTGCGGACTTTTTATCAAAACTTATCGTCGTTATCCTGGTGGTTCTTAGGTATTTTATATGTAGGTTTTGTCAGGTGTTAGTAAGTTTTTTAATCGCCTCTGTGGTCTAGTGGTCCGGTGACGGAATTAATTTCTTGAGATCCCGGGGTCGATCCCCGAGTCAGGCAACAAAAAATTTAAATGTGTTATAAATAAAATTTAAATTTTAAAATCAAAGTAACGTTGCCTGAGTTTAGATATAAGCCCGGTTGGCAAAAGGCATGCCACCTATCATATTGTGGGACTTAGTGTCTTCGGCTAGTCGTGGATGCCCTGGTTGTGGCTCTGGATAACTCTTCGAGGATATGGGCTTGAATATACTTTTTTTAATTTTAATGTTTTTACAACTCATTCATTAAATATAAAGTGACATCCCAGTCTAGATTTTTTATTTAATTAGCTGTTTTGGCGAACTTGGTTCTACACTTTCAGTTTGTCTAGGGAAAATTACGATGTTATATTTCCTAGCTTCCCCGCAGTCGTAAGAGATAATAAGTATTCTTTGCTCATCTTTTTGCAAAAAGCCAACTCCTTATCGAATTTCAGCTAAATCGGTTCAGCCGTTCGTTAGTTATAAATAATGTAACTAACATGACTATAGATTAAATCAAATGGGACCAATAGTTTTATTTTATCCTTGGAATTTAACTACATTGAAGTTTTATATGTAGACACAGTCTTGTTACTATTTGTAGTATGTACATATGGTTTCAAAGGAAAAATAAATGAAACCAATCTACCCAATTTTCAGTTCAATTTCATGTGCAAAATTAAATAAAAAGTTCACGCCAGGAGAACAAAAACTGGATCTATTCTATGTAGGAATTGAAAACTTGTATTTCAGAGTAACATTGATAGGTACGCGGATAGTCGAAAAAATATTTAGGTAGGTATAATCCAAGAGCTGACGAACAGAAAAAATAACACTCTTTAAATTACATATTTTGTACTTTCACCAAATTACTTTGTAATAACGTATTTTTATTTTTTAGGACTTGCCCTGTGCTTGGGTTAAATTTCTATAAATTTTAAAGAAAGAAAAAAATTCGTCCCAGACAGAATTTGAACCTGTAACCTTTCGTCTCAAATTCGTGGGGCGAAATTTATTTCTTTCTTTAAAATTTATAGAAATATTTTGTAATAGATTGTTTATAGTAATATACATATTATAATATATTGTTATTTATATATTTTTACATAAATTAGTTGAACATATTAATTACTAGGCTTTATTTTTATTATATTTGATATTTTCCATCGTCGGCGCTTGGTAAAACTTCCAAATATTCATATTTTTAAAAAAACAACATACAACACAACAACAATACAACAATACAACAATACAATACAACAATAACAATATTATTTTTGATGACACATCAAAAATAATATTGTTGAGTAGTTTAAGTTTTAGCCCTGATGATGCTGTATAAGCGAAACCGGTAGGCTACTAATTACAAAGTACCTAATAAATTATAAGTGATAAGTAAAACAGTACAAGTGTTTCTTTCTTTAAAAATATGTTTATTTTTATTATATAATTTTATTATATAATTAATTTAAACAAATAATATTACGATTAAGT
>NJDC01000950.1:0-28157 GCA_002245475.1 Calephelis virginiensis
CTTGCGCAAAAAAGCAAAAACATTAAAGATGCGGCTCGCAAATGCAAAAAAAAAAATATCTACTGATGTTTCTTTTCAACAAATAACAAGGAATATAATGAAACCAGCTCAACTTTTATGCAAATGCATCTTCAAACGTCAAAAAGTAAGAAAGGGAGGAGATACAGTATTGATGAAAAAATTCTATCCTTGTCGCTTTACAAAAAAAGTCCGAAAGCGTATGGCCTTTTATGTAAATATTTTACATTGCCATCAGTTAAAGCAATGAAACGATTGCTTAGTCGAATTGTAATTTGCCCTGGCATTAATTCCATAGTCTTTGAAAACATTAAAAAGACAATGTTAGAAAAAGATAAAGCAGACCGTGTGTGTAGCCTTATTTTTGACGAAATGTCATTAACACCACAGGTATTTTATAATGAACATAAGGACGTCTTGGAAGGGTTTGTTATGAATCAAGATAAACATTTTGCAGATCACGTTCTTGTGTTCATGGTTAAAGGCATAAGGCAAAATTTTAAACAACCCATTGCTTATTATTTTACATCTAGTATGAATAAATACGAATTGAAAAAAATAATTAAAAATGTCATTGAACACGATTCTAATTTAGGCCTAATCATTGCCAATACAGTGTGTGACCAGAGTGCCATAAATGTAGGTGCTGTGACAGAACTTGTCAAAGATACAAAAGAAAGCCACATCAAAGCAGGAAAAGAGTGGCGGCATGAACTGTTTGCAGTAAATGGACATGAAATTATACCTTTATACGATGCGCCTCATTTAATTAAAGGCATTAGAAATAATTTGTTAAGTAAAGATTTAAGTTATATAGTAAATAATAATAAAACAAAAATAGTGAAATGGGAATATTTTCAGCAAGTGTACGCCGCTGACAAATCATACGGTGAACTACGCTTGCTGGATAAATTAACTGAAGAGCATGTTAATCCCGCAAAAATAAATAAAATGTGAGTTAAATCGGCGACACAGATTTTTAGCCACAGTGTCGCCGTTGTAACTGAGCATTTAACTGCTAGGGGAGATTTACCTATTGAATGTCGTCAATTAATTGATATAGTTTTATTGTTAGATAAGGTATTCGACTCACTCAATGTAAACACTCTGCACATTCCAAATGGCAAAATTTATAAGGGGCCTATCAGAAGGAACTCTCCTACCCACGATTTGTGGAAAAAAGTCAAAGTAATTTTAAGCACAGTAAAGTTTATCCAAAAAAAAAATACAGGAACGAAAGTGCGGCTAGTTGAGGCATCTGTCCCTTCTGTTAGAAAAACTTCATAAAAACAATAGAAGGGATGGAAGCCCTTTGGAAGACTTTAACAAATCGGTACAGATTTGATTGTTTACTAACAAGAAATCTAAACCAAGACCCAGTCGAAAACTTTTTTGTCAACATCAGAAGTTATGGTGTAAGAAATAACGCCCCAAACACTATTTCCTTTGAAGGGGCATACAAGGTACTATTGCTAAATAATTTCAATACAACACATTCAAAAAATTCTAATTGTGAAAAGGATATTAACGAATGCTTGCAAAGCTATAGTTTCTTTTTGAAAGAAAAGCCCAAATTAGCTAGCGATTCGTCAGACGTTAATACAATTATTTTTGACATAGAAATATTTAATGTTTCGAATGACAATGATGCGGGTCAAAAAAATTACGTATGTAGCTGGGTCTTGAGAAAATGTATGAAGAATATTATAAAAGGTTGTGCGGAGTGTAAAAATTCAGTGTTAGAATGTAACATCGAGTGCAATATAAATAATCAATTTATAAGAGCAAAAGAATATTCAAACAAAAAATGGTTATGCTATCCAAATAATCAATTAGAAAGCTGTTTTCACACAATTCAAGAAATTACGTCATCGTTTTTAAAGAAAAAGTTTAATAACTATAACATTAAAAAATATCTTCTCCTTCATTGATATTTTTGTTGAATATCCTTTTAATTGTTCGGCACATAAAGATAGTTTAAAAAAATATTTTACAAATATTGCAGTAAATTTAATTATATATAGCTGGTGTCGAACAATTAATAGAATATTAAGCGGTAAGGTTACTTACACTGGAGAGGATGAAATAAAGATGGAAGCCCAAAAATATTGTGATAACCAAAAGCACTATAAAAATAAAAAATAAAAACACGTATTTAGTTTCATTAGCCTATCCTTGATTTTAGTGAATTTCGACTCATGTTCTTTTACAAACGTTACTTATGTTTGACAAATCAGTTTCTCTCTCCCCCTCCCTCTCCGTTATTTTTATTTTATTGTATTATTTTGTTCCACTGAAATGTAAAAAGATGAGAAACATAAACACAAATAAGTAAGTTAATAATAACAGTTGAAAAATCATACTTTATTTAGTCTATATACTTGTGATTTGACTTTTACCTAAGTACTTCATTTTATTGACTGATAAAAGGGTTCAATAACTTAATATATTACCCTTCTAACGCTAAGTAGTACTTAACTCGAAAATCAACTAAGCTGGTTCTTGCAAATCGGTATATACTTGTACTTGTGTATATACATATGTATATATACACAAGTACAAAAGTTTCTGGAGATAAAATGTAGATGGCATTTCAATTTAAATATGCATAACTTTCGCGAAAGAGGGCGCTCTTTTTCCCTATTATTACTTTACTCTGGTACCTATTATGTACTATTGTGGTACTCAAAGAGTTTATAATCACACCATGCAATGTAAATTAAAAAAAAATATGAATAAAATCAACCGTATAGGTGACAGTGCTATTTTTCTACGTGACGTAATATGTCATTGTAAACCAAAAATTACAAATAAAAAATCCAAAAAGTTCATCTAAATGTCAAGATTTGTTAAATTTTGATTGACGCAAAAGTAAAAAATTTAAATCAGTTTTGCTTTAAGAAAATTGTTGCCTTGATTTAATTCGCCTCTTTAAATATACGAAAGCATAATGTTCTCGTTTTGTTAAGTATTTTATTACCCGCCACATAAAAATTGTGCTTTATAACAGTATGCAATAGTTTGGTAAAAACCTGAAAATTAAGGTCTAAACATTTAAAAACTACTACTGTAGATAGTATAACTATTACATGTACATAACTAAACATGGACATTGACAAAAATCGATTTCTTAAATTACCTACTTAACTTTATTTCTACATACCTATTCTTCCCTCCCCGTGGGAGTTAGCAAATGTTGCAAACAGATTTATTATTATTATTTAGTTAAAAGACTAATATATTTTAGATGATGAGGCGGCTACTTCACTTCAAGAAAACATGACATTGATCATTCGTATGCCCTGCCCGTTCACTACCGCTTCAATAAAATTGTTGATACTTAAATGATAAGTTGGTATGTATAAGTTTTGTTTAATTGTTGTGCATAGTACGTACTTGAAACTTGCACTCTTACTCTGTCGCCTCTGTGGTCTAGTGGTCTGGGGTAAGATTCGCATATGTAAATATATGTGTTCAATTTCAAAAATAAAAGCAACGTTGCCCGGAACTGAACATGTGCCCGGTTGCCGATAGATAGGCTTGCCATCTGTTACATTGTGAAACTTTTATCTTCAGTTAGTCGTGTAAAAGATCCCACAGACGCGTTACCGACCGCAAGCAATAACTACGCTCTATTGTCGTAAAGTCCCAGGTTTGGAATGTATTAGGTAAAAATACCGTTATAACTGGTTCTACGAAAATATAGTAGGTGATAACAAATGTCTTCAGAATTACAAGGTGCTAAATGTCAATGTGATGAGCACACACAATTTTTTTTAATTTTGATGCAATGCTCGATGGTGAAACTCAACGGAAGATACTAAGTCCTCCAATATCTCAATTTTGACTTTCGCAAAGAGCGTTCGTTAATTTAATATTATTTTCAGGTCATGGAAAACTCGGGTGTGCAGACCAACTCGGTAGCAGCAGCATTGCGCTTGACATCATGTGACATTTATAATTTTGTATTGCGTTATTGAAATGTCTTTGACAGAAAATAAATAATATGTGGATAAGATCATTGACTTTTTTATTAGAAAAGTCACATTGATATTATTAATAGCGTGGAATAGCCTGCCTGCATTTTTCAGTTTAAAACTTGGCTGTATAGATAACTTCTCAGCTTCTTCAGTTTACTTGCAATTAAAAAAAAGAAATACAAATGTTAGATGTCGCGTTCATTTCTAGCATACGGTTGAACGCCAATGTTCCCCCGATGGTGGTCTGAACGTATAGTTCTCTTACTAATCTGTGATATAAATACTACGTAATAAGAGGCGGGACTTCCATAGATACACAGCAAACCCAAATTTGTATAAAGTTTATATGAAAAATTATAACCCGTATAATTTGAAAGTAAGTCTAAAGGCATTCAGATGTAAGGCAACTAGTGTCATATGATTTGGGCGAATAAAAAACATAGAAAACTTAGTTTTTTTATTTTTGAAGTGAAACTTCTTTATCGGGGTTGGAAAAAAATTTAGTATAACATTTTTTCGTTACGCGTCACATTTTTCCGTAACGCGCCATCTTTTTCTTATCCCTACCACGCGTGATTCGAAGTATACTTTCTCCAGCGGAGTAGGGATTGGCAAAAACTTTATCTAATTTAACTTTATATAACCAATTTCTGTAAAGTTGCATATAGTAATTTATTTTTTGAAAAATAACGTCATAAGGAAGTTTCACTTCTTACGAGTGTACGCTAGTACACGCACACCTTTTTTATATGAAAGTTGCGCCAAACTGGTGGTACTATTACGCATTTTTTCTCATATTTTCTTTCTTTCGTACTAATAGTTAATGAAACTACTGCAGCACTACCGGTAAGTAGTACTTCTTTAAATAACACATTTTTTTATGAAGTACATTATTGAAAAGAACAATTACCTAAATAATTATATTATTCATTAAAATAGGTATTCAAAGTTACAAACATTATTTATTAAAAATATGTTATCAAAATTACAAACATTATGTATTTTTGTGTATTACTCTATTCTCAACATGTTCTGTTTCATTGTTTTGTTAAAACCGTACATCCTTTGATTAAAATTTTTCATATGATTTTCAGTAGCATCAAATGCGTAACATTCGTTTATTTCGGATTTTGTATATAAATGTCTTTGTTCGGCAATTGCAGTACCTATATTACGGCAATTGCCGTATCAATAACAACACTGGCATAAAAAAAAACAGTGGAAAATCGTACTAAAACATGAAATTAACTGTCCATAAAAGAAAAGAGAAACCTCTTTGCAGATTTTTGAAACCATAGGACACTACCGCGATCTGGTGACTGATTAAATAAAATAAATGTGTCTGTGTATATTTATTATATTTACACGGTCTGAGAATGACATTTTTCCTTTTTTTGTTGTATTGTAAGGCTACGCGCGCAATCGTGACTTGTTTATCACCGTTATAGTATATTTATCTTATTCATGTGGTATTCGAATACGAATATACTGTTACGGTGGTCGTCACCATCACTACCACAGATCACTACAGCCGCAAATTCAGCAACTCGTTACATGTCATGTCTCGTACATTTATTTTAGATATGACAGAATGAGTTAAACATCCATAAAGTTAATTTTGACTTCTTCCGTAATACGTAAGTAAAATGAAAAAGTTAACAACTGTATTTCGCGTTAATGATCGTTGTTTTGACACACAGGAAAACCCGATTGTGTGTAACTACAACGTAATATCCTAGAACAAAAAAAACTGCTAACATTTTTTAATGCGAAATACGGTCGGCGATCAGTCAAGTCTTCATCTGAATAAGCGTAGAAAATATCAACCAAAAGTTTAAATTTTGATAAAAAAAAACTAAAAATTATGAATACATTTCCCAATGGGTGCTCAGTCGACATAAAGTCACAATCGTTTTCCTTCCCGAGAAGGAATCGTGTTGTATTCCTCCTAAATTAGAATTATAACCAGCGTTGGTTTTGATTTATTTATGACAAAGAGTATCAAATCTTTCGTCTCATGTTTTAGTATTTCACTTAAAATACTTTCTTTAATTTTATTTCAGTTTTCTTGAAATGAATTCGTAATTTAAATTTTAGCATTGTAGGATATGTCAAAGAATATTAAATGGTTTTGCACTTGTCCGCTAGATGGCAGATTAAACAAGATCTGTGCGATTTCAATTAAGAGAATTTGGCATGCTTAACAGCAATATTCAGAGGTCAATGGGCGTGTTTGGCCGAAGTAAGTACTTAGTAAATTTAGTAAGTCACTTACTATGCTTACAAAATTTTCGGCCGGGACACAAAATAAGGGCTAACGCAGTAAGTATGGCTTAATATACGACGCCATGTTGCTTAGTGTTGATGTAAACAAAACGGACAGGAACAAACCTGTCATTGTTCAGATAAATTATATTCCTAAATTTAGTACTGTCAACTATATTCAGTCTATGAGGTTATGTACATGATATGACATAAACCGGTGTTTTGTGTTATGTTAAGCCAGTAAGTCAGTCCTGGCCGAAAAGCGCTACAGTCAGCTTGTAAGACTTTAATTTTTAATGCTTACTGCCTTACTAAGATCAGTAAGTACTTACTTCGGCCAAACACGCCCAATGTATCTATTTCATGTTGACAGCATAGAAACTGGGAGTTTTGGCGCCATTGAGAGAAAAGATGGTCGAAGTTTTTTTAAAATAATTGAATTTCGTGTTGATCCGGGCTTCTTTGCAGGATAAACCATCTGCCTTCCTGTCAGGCAGCTCGTAAAAGGCGAGCATAGGCTTACTATAACTTACACCGTGACATCTGACTAGGTGGTAGAGTTTCGTAGCGACTCGCCCGGATTGGTACCACAGCCTTACATATTCCTGCCACCATAACGTCATGACGTGTTCCGGTTCGGAGGGTAAGGTAGCCGGTAAACTTACTTTTACTGGCTACCGCGAGCCTAGCCGCGACGCACCGTTCCTACCTTTAGTGTATCTAAGCGGCGTGAATTTCTTACCATCAGGAAATCCGTCTGCTTGTTTGCCTTCCAATATCATAAAAAAAATATTTAGTGAAATTACTCAATTTTGATAGCGTTTTGCACAATGTTGTTCAGTTAAAGAGCACAAATGAAACAATCATGAAGAAATAAGCGTATCATGTATTTCCCCGTTGCCGCCAAATCTCACTATATGAACTTGAGTAATGAGGCCACTGCTTTACTAAAGAACTGACATGACTTTTATTGAAGACTTATGACTAAATTTGAATAATTGAAACCCGATTTTGGTAAATCCGTTAACTTGGTGCAAATATGCCTACTTGACTAATGGCAAAATGTTGACGCGATTGCCAAAAACTAAAGAAAGAATTTCATAGAAACTTGACAGTGACAATTGACAGCTGACAAGTTGCAACGAAATTCTGTATAGTTTCCAAAATTTATGATAATTTTTGCAAAGAATTTAATTTTGTTCTTGTGGTAGTTTTATTACTAAGTAACTTTTAGCTTTGAATGAAATCGTACACTTCATATCTTTTTAAATGTATATTAAAATTGGTTGTTAAATATACACCTGAATAGAATTAAATCGAACAATGCAATAACATTGTAACGTGTATATATTCTACCTTTATTTATTGAAGAAACGAGTTGAGTTCGTTCATCCTAATTTTAAAATGGAAAACAACAAGAAGTCTGAAGACGCGGACGTACAAACAGCTGATGGAAATTTGTTACAACCGCCTAAAGAAAAATCTATATCTGCAAGAAATCCACTGATGAAAATGCGAACCTATGTGTTGGCTCTGCGACCGTGGTCTTTAAGTGGAAGCTTATTACCGACACTACTTGGTGCCGCCTTAGCATATCGTCTTCCTGGAGATAGTGAGTTTAGCTGGGTAACATTGTTGTTAACTTTATGTACAGTTGTTCCGGTTCATGGTGCTGGAAATGTAGTGAATACGTATTTTGATTTTGTTAAAGGCATAGATAATCGTAAGTCTGATGATAGAACATTGGTTGATCACATTTTGAGTATTGATGAAGTAGTATCTCTTGGGGCTATACTTTATATGGCTGGATGTGTATCTTTTGTTTTATTAGTAATTATGTCACCTGCCAGAATGGAACATTTAGCATTAGTTTACTTTGGAGGTCTATCATCTTCTTTTCTCTACACAGGAGGGATTGGTCTCAAGTACATAGCTCTTGGTGATATTATTATTCTTATTATATTTGGACCAGTGTCAGTTGTTTTTGCTTTCCTGGCACAAACTGGAAGGGTAGATTGGCCTATATTTTACTATGCAGTGCCTTTAGCTCTTAATACAGAAGCTATATTACACAGTAACAACACCAGAGATCTTGAAACAGACAGTAAGGCTGAGATTGTTACTTTGGCAATCCTAATTGGAAAAACTGCTTCTTATTTACTTTTTGCATTTTTACTCTTCACTCCATATATTATGTTTGTTGTGGCATCTGTGCGGTGCTCATTTTGGTTTTTGATACCCATGTTAACACTACCTCGTGCATTTGAAATAGAGAGACGATTTAGACGTCCTGAAACTATGCAGTATGTTCCCCGACAAACTGCCAGGTTAAACTTCTACTTTGGAATGCTTTATATGATAGCCTGTTTATTTGCCAGTAGATTACCATTTCTATTAAGAGAATGAAATACTTTTTGACTTCATTTTTGTACTTAATGAGCTTATTTGGTTGAAAATATTTTAAAATTTTATTTACAAGTCAAGTTTGTTATTGTAAAGTGTTAGTTTTATAAGTAGCATTTAAAGAAATTGTGCAGTTTTTAATTGATGTAATAATAAAATATTTAGAATGGTAATTAGCTTTGCCTTGGAAGTTATTATTATTTATTTGAAATGTATACAGGAAAAAAGTCACTGTAAATCAAATTATATGTTGTTGTTTCAAGGTACAATTTTTAACACAATTGTTCATAGCCATCTGATTCATCAAGACAGGATGTTGAGTTTAAAGAATTTTGAACTGAAGTTGAAGGTTATTTTAGATAACAAATCTCTCATTCAAATGGTAATAAGATTATTGTTACGGACATTTTAGGTGTACAATACATTTAGATAATTTTAAAGTTTCTTCCTGCATAAAAAATGTTATCTCGTAGATTCATAGTGTGTTAAACCAAAGTTAAGCTACTTTCAAAGTTTTATCCCAATTCTGACAAAAACAGCTCATCTCCTAATGAGTCTGTAAGTTATTACTTCATTATCATAAGAATTTTGTATAGCTAGGAACATTTTTCCTTGAGATTGAATTATGTTAAACTACTTTGATTTTATCATAAAATTTTGCTGATGACTATCCAAAGAATATTTTTTTATTTGTTTGCTATACCTGTGTAAAATGTTGTTGAAAGCAGCGGAAATTGTGTTATATGTAATAATCGGTAAAATTAGAAGTCTAAAAATTTTTTATCGCTAAATCATGTTGCATGTTTTTGATAAAATAATGTCACAATAAGATTTTATATTTGTATATGTACTTGATTGCAATTGTTATGTGTTGAAGTTCAAAAAATTTCTTTTGTGGTCTAGCTAGCATTTTAAGAGCCAGTTTTAACTGAGAAAAATACTCAGGTGCACCATAGATGAGCAGAACGCTGCTGCGTAATTTACTCAACCTGACCTCTTGACATACACATAACTTAGCTGCTCTCTCATAATTAGTGTTCTGGCATTGGTCTTTTTACTGTATAAAATATAATAATCTTGGTTAGTATTTTCTGCATTAAGTCCTCTTATTCTAAAGTAAAACTTGAATAAGTTTTTGTCAAGGTTTACTAGATGTTGTTTTATAGTTTTCTTTAAAAGTGACAGTGACTAAATATGGATTTAAATTTTATTAGGTGTCTTGGAAGTATTAAATAGAGACATGTTTTTTTAATGTGTGCCAGTAATTTTTCATTAGAGGTTAATCAACCCTATAGTAGCCAATATGAGGATGCTACAAATACTAAATATAATGTTATAATACCTGTGGAACTCTAAAGGAAGCTTACCGTAGCTAAAAGATCATAGAGGAATATTAAGGAATGTGCCCTCTGACAACTTTGTTAACCTATTGTGAACGTTCAGTGGTCACATACAATCAAATCAAATTATCAGAGTTGGAAAACATTTGAATAAAATATCAGAAAGAACATAAATAAAACTCTGGTCTATTGCTGGCCGATTCGTTGTCTTTAGAAAAAAATATTTGAATTGCGCTTGTGGCACTTGGTTGCTGCTCCGTTACCCAGCTAACAACTGCAGTGAGCAGTAACTTGTTACATAGACAAACAATCAAGCTTCCTATTTTGCATTCTATAGCTTTAGCTACATTAAAACAATAATTGTATTTTAAATAATTTGTTGATAATTAAAATATGTAACCACTCACTTTAACCATTATTGTATTGTATTATATTTTTGTATTCAAAACTATCTATCACAAATTCACAGATTAATTTGAATTGAAATTAATAAATTATGTTTCAAAGAGAATGGCTCTAAAATCTTTGTTTTAGCTTACTTTACTTTATGGAGTAATAGAAACATGTTTGATTTCTTTCCACAGAACACCAACTGATAGAATATCAATTGGTATCCCTATAATCTCTTAAAGGAATTTTAACATCCAAATTAATGACAATAATTAATTTTAAATTGTATTGAAAATTGGTGCTTTTTATTAATGGGAAAACAAGAAAAAACTAAATTCAATTATCATAATATTTTATTGACATATTAACATAAGACCTTTAATATATAATCTTTTTATAAGTAAGATAATTACAAATTAAATTATAATACAATGAGACCACATAAAACGTAATTTAGGAATGCCTGATGTTAGATATTTTTATATTGATATAATTGGCAGTGACTGGAGAAAATAAATTATAGATTCTATAAATACATAACTAATCAGGCCTAATGTTATTATGTTAAAGGATTTGTTTCAATTTTCGTGTTACTTACATGAATAGGCTTTATAAAATGCAGAATATTGATTTAAAAACTAATTGCTAAGGTTTTTATTAAACAATCTAATGATTATGCTATATAAGAAATAAAATCACATTATGGGTTATATTTATTTAATACATACTCCCAAACACCTAAATTCATTACTATGTGCATGTTGCAATTAAATTTCAATATTCTGGAATTTTTAATTTTATTGGCTTATGATATCAATGTTCAAAGTCTTTGTATGTAGATTGAGCAGTTGGTATTTAAGTTGCTTTATTACCTAAAAGTTGGTATCCTTTTTTTATTTATTCTGAATGAAATAAAAGTGTATTTATGCTAAAGTTTTAGGCCTTTTTTATTGCCTTACATAAAATTGTTGATGTGAGATTATTTAGGGATATAAGATAATAGGGAATTAAGTATGTAACAATACTTGCATACTGCATGTATTAAACGTAATTCGTTTGAAAATAAAAAAATAAATATTTTGAAAAACTAAAAACACATTTAAAAATAAATCTTATGATTTAAATCTATCTTCATGTCGTTTAAATTATAAAAAAAATGTGTATAATTTATTATATATTTTGATTTATTGTGAACTAGCCAAACCCACAAACTATGTATTGCTAACAGTTTGTGTATTGGAAAAATCAGAGTATTTTTTTCTTTTTTTCCCAGTTTTTCTCTTTACATGAACCCTTTTCTGACAGCAACTAATAAAACAAGAATTATAAAAAAATGCTCCATCCGCTCACGCGTAATGAGATGACCAAGGGAAATGTGGATTCTTTTTTATACATAAGATAAATATATGAGGGATTTTGGGTATACTGAACCAAAATCCACAATATAAGAAGATTTAAAACAAAGTTAGTATGATGTAATTATAAAATTTTTGGTAATTTATACTAATTTTTTTGTAAAGCACTTGAATAAGTTAAAACAAGTTTTATTCAAGGTTAAGTGAATTTATTTTTAGTTTGTTACAGTCGAATATTTAGTTTTTTTTTTTATAAGCAACCATACTCACAAAAACTATTTATATGTAAAGCGAGTTGCCAAATATATAAATTTTGTCATAATAAAAATGCATTCTCGTAAATAAAGGTATCATTTTCTAGAGCTCAATTTATTACGAATATACAGCTAAAATACTTTCAATTGCCATTGAAACAACATTCACTCTACGTGTCAAACTTAGAATCACATTTATGAATTTGGACAAAAGTCCCGTAGTGGTGCTGGAAATCCAGCCAAGTATATAAAATTATATATACATCAGACTTAACATTGGCATCATGTGTTTACGACGACGAATCTTTCTTGTCTCGTTGCCATTGTAATATTCTTTCTTTTAACTCCGCCGCTGAAAAATAATGAATAACAATAAACATATCTGTGCAAATTGTTCTAAGTTGCCAAATATAAATAAATACTCCTAGATAAATAACATATTGAATCTTACTAAAAGTAAATTATAGTATGCGTAAGGTATGGATGGGTATCAACAAAAATATTTAAATAGAGGTTGTAATCAATTTAATAAACACCCAGATCGAGAAATACAGACATTTAGAAGTTTTTGACACACATGCCCCTGTAGGGAATAGAACCCGAGCCTTGTTGTTGGTTGTAGGTATTAAAGATGTATTTGACTAACACAGTGGTCAAAGTATGTGATTGTTATATTATTTCTATATAGAATTATTCGAGGGTGGTATCAAACTCTCCCATAAACCATAGCGTAATGAATGTGGAGAAAGCCAGACCGGTCTGTCTGCCAGGATCGTGAGATTTACTCAATACACTGTGTACACCTCGAAAGGAACTTGGTGTGATGATATGTAAGTGTATACTAATATTATTAATGCGAAAGTCAGTCTGTCTGTTCTTTCCTCTTTACGGCTAAACCACTATAGCGATTGTAACGAAATTTATATGCACACATGTAAAGACACGAACATAGGCTACTTTTTTCAAATATCAACCCCATAGGAACAAAAATTTATTCCACGACGAAGACGGGTCAACCGCTAGTATCCTTATAACCTCAAAAAACTCGCAGATGCAGTAATATAGCTATGGCCAATTACACAAATACCGCTCTCAAGAATTGAATCCGAACACCGTTGTCAGCATTCCCAGTGTGCTTAATCAAGTCCTCGATCTAGTACTGACGTCACGAACCAAACGAACGACCCTGGCCGATTTAATTGTTGATTTTGTTGTAAGTTTGTTTTGTTTTACGTGTGCGCAGCTTCACTGGGTTCTGTACATTTTGTGAACCTATCGCCGTAACAGGCTCTGGGAGAAGGATTCGCAATCATGTAGAATATGCAAAAATATATATATATGTTACCGGGACGTAGCTGGTCTTCCGAAAGCGGTTGACGGTTGAAGGGGTCCGTCGCGCTGTTCAGCAAATGTCGAAGTATCACAGATCGGTCCATAACCTGCCACAAATAATGTAGATAATCATTTTAGAAGGTTCTAACAAAATTGACCAAAATTAATTTTGTGCTGGATACAAGCGGTTGGTGACTGTGACTCGTGGCGCTATATCCAGCAGGGACGTCCTCCAGCTGATGAAATTATACGCTCAACAAATGCCGTTTCATCGAAATAAAATTAACAAATATTATAAATGTGAAATGAAATGTATACTTCTGACTCCGAATATCGAACTTTTATATCATATACATCTGTTTGCACGAAAATAGCAGAAAATATATATGTACAGGTACATAATATTGATGCTGAACGACGCCAAAAAAATAAATTAATAAAAAAAATGCTAAATTAATTTAAATCAATATTGAAAACCACTCAGAATGGTGGCCAAGAGCCGAACATAATAACTGGAAGTTAATTGACCACCTTGGAACGTCGCGTGTATTCGTAATGGCGGAATTAATTCTTTATCACTCTTAAAATAAAAATGAGTATAATACTGTGTTTAAAAAAATAATAATGGTGGTACTTGTGTTCCACACTCAATAAACTAATTTTAAGTTATCGCTATTTTATTTCAACGCAAGTAACAGAAAGAGACAAAACACTTTTGGTGCTGTCAAATTAAACCATACACGTCATTTCTACAGACGTTAAATCTAACACTAGGAAAACATCACAATTTGACATGTTCGGACTAATCTGACACGTCTAAAACGTTCCATCTCTTTTGTTTTTGCTTCATTTGAAAAAGATAGCATGCATCTAAAATAAGTTTGTGAACAGCAGAATTACCACCAATATGTCTTAAAGTACATCTCCCTAAATATTTTGCAAATTCAAACAGCACATTCTATGTTCGGTGGTTAGTATATACTTCAATTCTCGAAGTATAGAGGTCAGGAAACAGTAGTTTAATAAGACCATCCGTTGTGGGGCACATCAAATACATGAATATCGCTCGACAAATAACACAAATTGATCTGACCCCGAAGTAAACAAATTACATGCTTATGTTATGAATGTTAGCCAACAATACTTAGAAATACTTAAATGGATTTAATAAATCCCCTGACCCGGAGATAAAAACATCAATGCTTATCACAAATGCCTGTCCACGTCGGGAATCGAATTCGAGCCTCGTGCTGTACGCTAGCCCCTCGACCAACGAGGCGGTCAAAACTAATGGTCTAATTATTGGCACAAACCTTCAAACCCCGCCAACGAGTGAGAACGATATCAAAATATTGTAAGAAAAAAATACACTACCTTGCCCGAGGGTAACAACACGGGGTCAGTCATCAGCGTGTCCATTAGTGGATCTCTAAACTCTTCTGGGGCGTCCGCGAACTCGTCGCTTTTTTGTTGATTTGAAACTGCAATGTTATTTTTTTAAATATCTTGAATATTAATGACCTTTTATTCGAAAAAAAACAAAACACTTTAAAATTGTTAAAATTGGTAAATTTAAAATACAATGGATCTGCAATTGATTTTTAACTAGCTAAACTTAAAATTTGTTCATGTTCGCCATTGTGGGTGTGGAATAGGATGAACTTACGTATGAGGTTTAAGATCTCCAGCTGACAATGCATAACATTTTTAGTCTATATGGGTGAAATAGTAGAAAAAATAAGCTATGATTCAAAATCAGAAAAAAAAACTTGATTCACTTGGACCATACATATGGTACTTGTGTGTGTCAACATTTTTATAAACTACTAGCTGACCCCGCAGACGTTGTTCTGCTATATTTTTAATGTGATTTATTTAAAAAAATTGGGGTGAGTCACCCTTATCACTTAGGGGTATGAAAAATAGATGTTAGCCGATTCTCAGACCTACCCAATATGCTTACCAAATTTCAGAGGAATCGGTCAAGCCGTTTCGGAGGAGTATGCAGACTAACATTGTGACACGAGAATTGTATATATAAGAAGATGTTAAATGAGTGCGTCAAATAAAATGTTCATTGACTTACTTGCAATCTGATATGCATTTTCTGCAAGAAGCTTGAAATCTTCTATTTCCGAGCTCGTTTTGATGCATGACTTAGCTAATCTTACTGCAGCCTCTTCAAATAATTCTTTCCGGAAAGATCTCTGGAAGTTTAAGTAATTTTACAACTTCTGGTCTGTCTCTGTCTTGTATGGAAGTCACCAAAATATAATCGTAAATGTCTTGAGCAATTTACTTCACGCCCGTATCCCCGGCAAAGCTAGGCAGAGGTACATTCAGGGCGTCCAACTAATGGCTTTAGACCCTCAACGTTATAGGTGACAAACCTAACGCAAAAAGGGACACTTATTCAATGCCAGGCAATGTTGTTGTTATTAGAATATTGAAAACTTTTGCATAGGTAATTATATTATTTGTAAATTTGATTAGTCCTCATAAACCAGATACATTTTGTAATTGAGTGAGCTCAGTACATAAATATGGTCTTGTATATATTTCGGCCGTTTAGAGAATGCGTTTTTGACACCTATCAGTTAGTCACGACTAGTGATGGGCACAACATAACACTAAGTTAGTTATCGTTCCTCCAAAATGAACCGCCGCGTTATTTTTAAGATTATTTTCGTTTTAAATTGGCGGAATCATTTAAAATTTATATTTTAGTTATTTAAGTGCAAACCAAAAAAGGTTAATATTAATACAATAAAATTGTTTTATTTATTCTTTGTTACAAAGTTACAATCTGTATTTCAATGCAATAAAGTACATTGAATTGAATGTGCGTACAGAATATCAATCAGACTCCGATTCGCTTGAGGAGGTGGTGTCTTCATCATCATCTTCGCCTACATGTATAATTATATTATTATCAATAACAGAATCAATCCTGATATCTCGGTCAAAATGTTCCACAATCAGATTTTTAGTTTTCTCAACAACCTTTGCCCAGTCATCTCTTGTGACTTTCCCGCAGGCTTCTTTTAATAGGGTCATCATCTTTTTCGTGCTGAATGGCGGGGAAGTATTGTGGCGGGTGCCGTAACCTTTTTCTTGAGCCCAGATTGGCTCAATTGCGTTATATTGGCAATGATACGGTGGAATTCTTAGAACGCGATGACCGTACTCCAGAGCCAGTTCATCGATTTCGTATCGCACATTTGCCGCTTTATTTTCTTTAACTAATTTAACTAGCTCTGATTTTAGCATCTGCATATTTGCGTCAATTTTACTTGTAACCAAGCCACCATTTCTTCTTTTTTATTAGCTTGGGTAGGTGGTTTCTGTATCTGAACCGAGTGATAGGAGGCATTATCCATGAATATTACAGAAGGCTCTAGTAGGCGGGGCAAAAGCACGTCCTGGAACCACTCTTTAAATGTAGTGGCATTCATTTCCTCGTGGTAGTCATTTGTGGTTTTTGATTGAAATGCCAGTAATGCGTTTTCCACAAAACCGTATTTTGCAGAACCTGCGTGGCGTATTATCAGACGGGCCCCCTTACCCATTGGTACTTTCGATGTCGACGCTTGTGTATCATCCGTCCAATAACGAGAAACCGTGTGATTGGCGTTTAGCCATGTCTCGTCAATGAACACGACATTATCCCAGTTATAATTTTTTTTTGCTTCTCTCAAAAAACTTATCCGTTTTAAAATTATGTCGTATCGTTCTAACACAATTTTTCTTTTGTCTGTTTTTTTATACGAAAAACCAATATCTTTTAAGATTTTGGTTAAAGCAGTTTTACCCCCGCTAAACAGTCCAGGTTCTCTTAACGATGCCAAAATCTTCTTTCTGTTGAGATATTCATTTCTGGAATAGTAACCATATATATGATTTCTGATTGCATCCGCGTCAAAGGTCAATATCTGTCACGGGTTTAGTTCTACGTTTCTTCTTCGGAGTACGTAAAATATTATCTTCCATGCCAGTAGAGCCGAACTTTCCTTTATTAATATTTGTTATCGTTCGTTTGCTAACTTCAAGCGCCTGAGAGACGCGTTCTTGTACTTGTTCGACAGGTACCAGGGCTCCGCCATTTTGCCGCTCCCACTCAAAGTAATCTTGCAGCTTGATGATTAACTCACGGGCTCCACTTTTCAATGTTTGTCCACGTTTAGGCATTATTATGCACCAAAAGTCACAAAAACACAATCGAAGTCCGATTTAGCGCCGATGTCAGTTTCAAAAGCAGAAACAGTCCATTAAACGAAAGCCGAGTGATAAAAAAAAACAGATCGAAAACACTTGAAGAAACGAAAATGGCGGGCCATAACGACATTTGGGGTTACCGTTTTAAATCTAAGTATAAAAATGCTAGTAACGCCATTTGGGGTTACCATTTTCAACCCAAATATATAAATGCTTCTTTCTTTCGCGCGTTCGGTTTGTTCGTAGTTTTATTTTTATATTTAATAAAAGTTATCTTATAGTCCATTATTTTCAAATTCTTAAAAAGAAAAACAAAACGTATTATTTTATAAAGTATAACTGTATAAGAACAGATTACGATACTATTATTACATGTTATTGTTAGCACAGCATTACAAATATAAAACGCTGACATAACCTTTTAATAGCGCAGTTTAGATTTAGAAAAATATTGTTTACCAAGTTATTTGACACTCAGTTTGGCACAATATTATAACATTAATTGATTATTGATATAATAATGTTGTTTTAATGATCATTAATTGTTAAAACGGTAAACAACCAGCAATAATATTTTTATCGTAACTGCAACGCCATTACAAAGTTACGTCGTCAGTTCAATCGCGACGTGTCAGGAACGCATTCTCTGAACGGCCGTAGATCAGTTCCCAAAACGGTGTAGTTTAATATGTGTTGTATGTAAATGTGTGTTGTATGGTATTAACACTGGCGACATTTTGAGATTTAAATCGGGTAACTGTGGGTTGGGCTCTGGTTGTATCTTGACCTATGTCATCGGAGATAAGGTCGTGGAGATACCTGTTGTGTATAAATGTAAGTTTAATTGTGCGAAATGTGTTTTGTATTGAGCTATATGCAATTTTGTGATAAAGGTAGAAACAAACTTAGCCCACGTATACTTCGTATGCATTACAACGTGGGAGAGTAAGCGTGCACACTGGTCCTACGTATGCAACGTACAATTGACGTCAGACGTTGTTCTGACTTCATTGTAAAATATTTTCTAATTCGGAAAGTGAATTTGAAAGCGGTTTATTACGTTTATTTATTTTTAAATCTATATGACTTTGTTATAAAAACAAAATAAAAAGAGAATAAAAGATATTGAGTACACGAATAAATTCTCCTCCCATTTTATTGTTGGTAACGATCATTCTCCAACAACGTTTCATCTGCATCTGACGCGACGCGCGTACGTACGATCTAGAAACACACTTCTGACGCGTGACGCGTTCGTCTGACGCGTGGGATTCCCCTCACTTTTCCCACGGTTTAGATCAACAGATGTAGGTACGCGGGGAGCGTCCGATAGCGTTGCGTAAGATAAGTGTGCTTCTAAGCCACACGTTTTCATATAAACTCAAGGGTGTCACACGATTTTAGTCATCATGCACCGTATACGTTGCGTTCTTAGGCTCAGTCTGTTTCTACCTTAACTAATGCTAGAATGTGTTATGTGCAAACGCGTGGGTTTAAAATTTGAATGATAAATACAAACGTGGACGTGTAGTTCTTTATCAATATGTGAGTGCAAATGGTATGGAAGTGTCTTCGTATCTCACTTGTTTTACATGGGAGTGCTGTGTTAGTTGTGAAATAGTAGTCGTGTGTATCCTGGGTGGTGGAGATGGTACCTCGTCTGCGGCGAGCGCGGCGTGGAAGTGCGGGGAGTCGAGGTGGAGGTAGATGTTGACGAGCTGGCTCAGCAGCCGCCGCGGCTCCCATCCGTACTTCTCCGGACGTCGCACCTTTAACACAACCAAATAACACATTTACATTTAAGTTTTTCTCTTCTTTTTCAAATTTACAAAAAAGAAAAAAAAATTACTTATATGATTTTAAACTTAACTCGTCGTGTATTATTAACATTTTTAATTATTTATACGGGATACACACGATCTATTTTTATCGACAAAATATAAAATAAAAATAGATCGTGAGTATCCCCCGTATAAACAATTAAAAATGTTAATTGACTTATACAATTTTTTTAATTTTAAAATTGCTGACTATTTTAACACTGACACGTGGATGTTCGACAGCCTTTTTGGTTTTCTTTCTAAAATGCACTGAGTAAATCAAGCAAAACCAGGTTACTTACTAATAAATAAAATCCATTATCTAGTGTCGCGTTTGTCGTCTTATTAACAATCTATAATTTCTTTCGTTGTATGCTAATGTTTCCAATGAAACAAAAAGAAAAGAGATGGAACATTTTGGAGATGTCAGATTAGTCGAAATATGTGTTGCGACGTTTTTAATCAACGTTTCTGAATAGATAAAAAGGCAAAAAATGTCATGCACAAACCAATCTGATAGCAATAAACGTGTTTTCTTTCTTTCTATTACTATCGCTGAAAGAAGATAGCGATAATTTAAAATTAGTTTAGCAAATGCGTAACAAAATTAACACCTCTTTATCACACACTGCCCCACATATAACGTAAACTTCAACTTTGGAGCACTTTAACCTGTGTTTGGTAATAAGGAAGTTATAGTTGGAGTAGAATTGGAACATCAAAATTGAACAACATTTTCTCATATAATGTTTTCGAGGACTAGGCCGAGAGTGAGTGAGGGTGGGTACAAATCTAAATTCGCAGCTCACAGTTCAATCAAAATGTCTCAAATTGTCTATTATTTTGACCATTGACTAAAACAGCTGCAATCTGATTGGCTGCCTTGAGGTTCAATTCCAGCGACAGATATTACATAGACAAGTTAAGCTGCTAGCCGGTTTGCAGCCTCAGTTTGACTTCGTCACTTATCAGTTGTTTTATCGAGTAACCCCTGTCAAGTATCTAGTACCAAGTTTCACGATCTCTGTGATCACGAAATGTGCTGCTACCCGGATACCTACACTTATTCACATTCGCATTATATATCTGCTCTATTAAACTTTTAGCTGCTTTTTTTTCCATGCGATCTAACCCACCACATCTTAGTTTTGGAGCTTCGCATGGGTATGAAATATACATATAAACCTTCCTCTTCAATCACTTTATCTATTAAAAAAACCGCATCAAAATCCGTTGCGTAATTTTAAAAATCTAAGCATACAAAGGGACATAAGGACAGAGGAAGCGACTTTTATACTATATGAATGATGAACGATTAAAAACACAGTAATTGTGAACTCACCTTAAGATTATTGCACTTAGGCCCACAGAGCTGCTGTAAGTTAAAGTTCAGCATGGACGCGAGTCGTTCCACTAACTCCGCACGTAGGAAGGGCTCCTTAATAGCTCCCGTTAGGTACTCCAACATATCCACTGTTTCCCTGTAAATATATTTATTGACTTAACATTCGTTTATTGGGAGGTTTGGCGATATCGAGACAAAAATATGATCGCCGTTTTTTTGTAGCTCTTGAATTTCGTATGCATATTTATTAAAATTAGTCAATTTTAATGGCATTTTGTCATTTTATCTAATATTAATTATCTTCGATCTTGTCGTTCCAGAATTAGAAAAAAACTTAATTCACGTGGACCGTACAACTGGTACTGGTTATAAATTACCACTGGATTGTAATCTATGTCTGTTTGTAACTTCTTTATTCTTCAAAAGTCGGATAGAACAGATAAACTTAGCACTCTGATAGGTTATAATAACGCAAAAAATATTTGGTTTTTAATTTGATTAGTCCAAGATACTTGAAACAAAACTTGAAAAAAAAAGCCAGCGAGCGCGCGCCCGCCTCCTCCTCCTGCGCCTCGTGAATATGTGTGAGTGTGAGTGGGGGTACCTGGCGAGTGTGAGGTAGGAGCGACACTGGCGCTCGTCCTGCGCCAGCAAGCGCGCGCCCGCCTCGCTCGCCACCGTCCCGCGCGCCTCCGCCTCCTGCGCCTCGTGAATGTATGTGAGTGTGAGTGGGGGTACCTGGCGAGTGTGAGGTAGGAGCGACACTGGCGCTCGTCCTGCGCCAGCAAGCGCGCGCCCGCCTCGCTCGCCACCGTCCCGCGCGCCTCCGCCTCCTGCGCCTCGTGGATGCGCTTCAGGTACTGCAACACACATTCCTCCACTGTCAAACATCTCGCAATTGGAACATGTGCTCAATTGTATTTAATGAATACTAAAAATAAAACAGATGTATACATTTTACAATATAGCTAAATACTAATAACATAGCAATAACATAACAATAGCTTCTGGAAAAATATCTACAATTATAATCATATATAACATACGTAACACAGCATGAATATATTCACACATTGATTATTTATTAATATATAATTACCCAAAAAAGCGAAATCTCAGGTTGTACAAACAGGGTTAGTGAGTACAAACACGAAATTTAATCGACAATGATTTCATATTTTGGTCATTTAGTAATTGAAGCAAATTTTATGACGCCGGTAATAAAAACGACAGCCATATTATTATAGGTGACTGACTGAAACTGGTTTTTTAGCCGAAACTTTCGGCCATGCTTTCAACTTCAGACGAAACTTGCCTTGGAACATGTGTACGAATTTTACCCATATTTTTCAGTCATGTCACCAGTGAGTTACATTAATAACAAGTAGATAGTGTTATTTGAAATAAAAAGATAATAAATTATGTAAGTAGCTAGGCGAGTACCAGATAGCGGCGAAATTTGCTTTGTTTACTTCTGACCGAAACCTAAACTTAGTTTTATAGCCGAAACTGACAAACTTTCGGTCAGTAACTTTGCGGGGTATGTATGGAGTATCGAGTATCGAATGTCAAGTGTCTTTCTTCACATGCGCTGTTTACAGAATTTTTTAAGACGAGCAACCGTTTGAAGGATTATGCTCAGTATTCGATTCTGAGTCCTATAGATATTTGGACTCTTATTATCCCGTAAAATACTGTGACCATCAGGCCGCGATCAATAGTAAGTAAATACATACACATGTGACCCGCGATCCCGGTGTAAAATTTGACCTTACCTTGCCCTTCGCCGATAGTTCCGGAAAGAACTTCCCCCCTCACACGTCTTACCCCTTCGTAAACAATCCGTTTGTGCTTACCCGCGTAAAATACAATTTGCGTAAGCGTACAGAATTTATTATCAGTCGACAAGGACTACACTTGAATTATTGTTTGCCTATCCTAAAGGCGGAAAACACATGCGGGAGAAATGAATCATAGTATTTCATTATAGCGTTGTCTACATGTAAGGGTAACCATTAGTTGCGAGACTTTTTACAAAATTTTGATTACAATTTTCTCTGCGATTTATAACTGTATCATTTTAAAATGCTTTATTTGGACATATATGTCCGTCAATTTTAACGGATTCGATTCCATCCCTCTTCTCAAAAACCATGCTCTATAAAACATATTAATAACTAGCTGACCCATGAGTAACATTGACGCAAAATATAATTCAATGCAATTGTATATTATGACTTCCTATCCTACTAGCAACTCTTGACTATTTTGTCAAAACTATTTATTAATTACAAAATAATGATAATAATTAAGAGCATAAAGATAAATATTTACCGTAAGACATTCATCGAGTAAAAATGTTGTGTCATTCATAAGCATGTTGATGAACTTCACAAATTGGCGCCCAGAACGAGATTCTTTGACGATTGCCTGAAAAAGAAAATTGTTTTGTCAACTTTTTTATAACAGCTTCGTGTACGCTTAATACCACCAAATGTTCGCGAGACTTGGAGCAATTAGCAATTGAACTTTCTCCGACTTACTACCAAAAATAATAATTAAACACTCGTTGAACAACTGTTTCACAGAACACTTTCCCGTTGTTGGTCCGGGTTCCCTGAGTAGATAGACGATCTCCCTCTCTGTCAGACAGCTTATAAGAAAAGAGCACAAATTAATAAAATACAGGTCATGTCATATTCTGCCCCCTGATTCTGTACCTTTTTAGTGATAATCACTGAGTAAAGTGTACAGCAAATAGCTGTCAAATGACGTGTTCTGTATTTGTTATCTTCTGTGATCAACAGAAATACAATGGAGATAGCATATACAAAACACGTCATTTGACAGCTATTTGATGTACACTTTACCCAGTGATCATCACTAAAAAGATACAGAATAGCCCCTCTGGTCTGGAGGGGAGGGTGACCGGTAGCCTTGCACAATAGGCCTAACGTCCCTGTGACAGGAGGGTGACGCACCTATAACATCAATGATGTTTATAGGCCACAAATGTTTCTTACAATCAGGAGAACCGTGTGCTTGTTCGTTTATCACTTACATAAATAAATAAAATAAAATAATTTAAAAAATCTCATTTTTACAAATTCGCATTGCAAGGTAATTTAAAATATAATTATTGAATTTTCACAGAAATTCACCTGTTTGTGAATCGGCCTCTCCCACATCCCTTTCAGTATAACACTTATATGAAACCTTATAGTGAACTTATCATAGAATTCAGTGCTTTGGCCCGTCGTCTCGATATCCGTGTAGAACTTCATCAGGGCGCTGGGCAGAGCGGTTTGTGACATTGGATGGTCCATGAACTTCTCATAAACATTCTTCATTTTCATCGGTACAGATAAATTAATAACGAACAAGACCTCGACGATTTTGGCGACGAGGTACGGGTTTTTGATTAGATGTGAGTGACATATCGCCGTAAGTAACCAAGTTACTATTGGGTCTTCGATATGTGATGCTATTGTTTCAGGTACATATCTGAAAATATGGTAAAAGGAAAATTTGTTACAGGATATTTATTTACACACATATATACACAAATTTAATCTCCCGAAAGTAAACATATCATATGCTTGTAAAACTATATTAGCACAAGTGGAGAATCAGACAAGTGTAGCACGTAAGTGTTTTTATGTGGTGGTTGTACCCGAGCTGTCGAGAGTTAAATAAACGTTTGGAAATAGCATAGTTTAAATTTATGTGTGTTACTTATAAATGCTCGTGTCGAGTGATAGTATTAGTATTAATGTGGGGTATAATATTAGCTCAAGTATTTATGTGATATCTCACTGACGTGAGAGTGACGTGAGAGATCAAATGTTTGTGTGTGTGTGTGTATACTCACTGCACGACGAAGAGCATGAACTCGGCGATGTCCTCGACGTACCACTCGGGCGTGGCGCGGAAGGCGTGCGCGGCGTGCCCCGCGGCGGGGGCCGGCGTGGGGGCGGCGGGGGCCGGCGTGGGGGCGGCGGGGGCCGGCGTGGGGGCGGCGGCGGCCAGCAGCTGCCGGGTGAGCAGCGCACACACCGTCGAGTAGAACTGCAGCCCGCGCTGCAGCAGCGCGCTGTCGAGTAAAGCGGTCTCTGCGCACTGCTTCGACCTGTTTCGGACATTTATATTTAAATCAGGTGCACAAAGGCGGTCTTATCGCTTCCCAGCGATCTCTGCCAGACAACCTTAATTACTCAATTTAGAAGAAGCCCTTTTAATATATAAAAATCACATAAAATATTATCTGAGAAATTATATTTTTTCTCAAAAAAACATAAATTACAAGAAAGCAGTACAAGTTTTTTACAAAAATACTATTATTATTATTAACAATAATAATTCCATAACCTTACAGCACAAACTGGAAATGATTGCGAACAAACAGCAAAATATGGACAAATGGTATACAATGTCAACAAGATTTACGATCGCTATACATAGCACTATAGTCCCTAATCTAAATTTTAAACAATCTCAAATACACATACATACATACTTTCACGTCAAGTTCCTTACAAGCAATCTAGTATACTTAATTATAATATAAGGTCTGTTTTTTCCTAGGAGTCCAATTTGGTAAACAACAATGGCGGGACAGTGACATAAGGAAGCCGTAGACAATGAATAGGGTTGCGAATTATCAAAAGACCGAATAAACAAAAATGATATACTACCATGAATGAATGATATGTATTGGTCAATACTAGAATTGGGAACGTGCACGACAATAGCGCCACCTTGTAACGCAACTTAAGGGGACGTAATATGATGCAATTACTACTATTTGATAGTAGTAACTGCATCATATTACTTTTTTGTAAAATGTAATATTATAAAAATAGTGTTTTTATACACATTTGTAAAAAAACGATTAAAAAGAATACGAAAGTCATTTTAAGAACTGATTTTTAGAGTGTGAAATATGAAATAATGCTAATTTAGTTTTAATTTTCATTGAAAATATTAGAAGCCAGTTAATTGCAACTGTACATTTCGTCATAGTAAATTTTAAGTATCTTCACGCCCATATCCCCAGAGTTAGGCAGAGGCACAACCAGAGCATCCACGGCTAGCCGAAGACTCTAAGTCCCACAATGTGATAGGTTTGCCACCTATCACATTGTGGGACTTAGGGCCTATCGCCAACCGGGCACACATCCAATCCCGAGCAACGTTAATTTCATAAAAAAATTTAAAATACAAATTTTGTAATTTTTTTTTGTTGCCCGATCCGGGGATGTAAAACGGACCTCCGGATGGAAAGAAGTCAAGTCCGACGACGAACCGCTAGACCACAGGGGCGATCAAATTAACATACCCTAGTTAATTTTGTTAGTGAAAATTCGAAATAACTGAGCAAGTATCAGTGTATAGTCATATATAGTTATTGATAAAAAAATATCTTCACGCCCATATCCCCGAAAAAGTAGGCAGAGGTACAACCAAGGCACCTACGACTAGCCGAAGACACTAAGTCCCACAATGTGATAGGTGGCAAGCCTGTCGCCAACCGGGCACATTTCCAATCCCGACCAACATTTTTTTAAAATTTTAATTTAGATTTAAAGAAAATTGGATTTTTCCAATTTTCTTTTTGTTGGCCGACCCGGGATTCGAACCCGGGACCTCATGCAGTCAAGTCGAACACCCGGACCGCTAGACCACAGAGGCGATAGTTATTGATAGTTATTGATATATCAGCAAATTCTCGGTTTGTCGTTTTAGCAGACAGTTGGGCTTTCACTAAGCAAAACAACTTAAAAGTGGTCTTGAAACGATTTTTGTCTGTGTTGCTTTCAGATTTTTTTTGGATTAGTAGATTTTTTGCCTCCTAAATTTTACATATTCGTCGTCAGGTTTTGGTTACTATAGCAATCCATCATCAACAATAAACAATTACACCATAATTAGTAAATCTTAATATATATAAATTACGTGTCACGTTGTTTGTCCGCGATGAACTCCTAAACTACTTAACCGATTTGAATCATATTTGCACACCGTGTGCAGTTTGATCCAACTTGAAAGATAGGATAGCTTACATCTCATTTTATAATAAAAAAAATTAACATCCGAGCGAAGCCGGAATAGGCAGCTAGTATCTTATAATATTTAAGTGTCCAACATCACTTACTTTTACCTGTTAGCAACAGCTACCCCCCGTTTGATTCTTTGATCTATTTTTCAGATTGCTTTAGGAAAAACATAAAATTTACACTGACCGTCTACACCAGCCTTTCCCAAAGTGGGCGATAACGCCCCCCTGTGGGCGCTGGAAGCCTAGAGGGGGGCGGTATAAATCTTGAAAAAAATGTTTTTTTTAAACTAGGCGCAACAAATATGTTATTGAGGTTATTGACAAGAAAAAAACAAGGGGGGGGGGGCGCTACAAAACAACTGATTTTCAAAGTGGGCGTTACATGAAATAAGTTTGGGAACCTCTGGTCTACACTATAATTTACGGAGACTAGTTTTTTTAACGGAAAGATAAAAACAAACCAGAATAATAACCCATTTTCAAAACAACGTTTGATTATCAAATTTCACTAACCCCTTTTGTTACACATTTCGGCCGCATCGTGCGCTGCGATCGTTTACTCTGTCCTTTCCTTACACCTTGCTCGTACTCAATAGTAATTTAGTAAATAGTAGTTCTATATTCATAGTAGTAATATTATATAAGGGAAAGTGTAATTGTTTATCTCTCTTTCTTGCCAAAACATAATGGATAGTGTATATTTGATAAGAAAATAAAGTGGTAAATGACATTTTTTTTTTTCGGGAAAACTCGTAATGACAGCGTTTTAAAATCCGATCACCACTGTGATCTGGCGGTTTGGCGTCGAACGACTTAGCTTCTTGAGGTCCCGGGTTCGATCGCCGGGTTGGGCGACAGGAAAAAAGTGGAAAGTGTGTGTTTTGAGTTTTCTAATGGAAATAGAGGTGCCCGGGATTGGATGTATGCCCGGTTGGCGTTGGTTGTTGTAGTTGTTATTTTCCTAGATAAGTAAATGACACATACTACAAAAATATTACGAAAACTTTTTCGTGCTTACTACTATAATAGCATCACATTTTGTATAGAAAAGTAAAAAACTGACTGAAAGGACCCAGAAAGGCGGCAATACTTTAAATATAATGGAGAATAAGACACGTTATCTGCGTTTGATTGTTTTTGTTTTAGCAAACTACAACAGGATCTGAACTCGTAAACGTCACTGTTCACTTTTGCGAACTTAATAGTCACTAAGCATTGTTTATAGAAAAGTTAATATCTGACCGAAACCTTATTTAAATTTAATGTGTTAAAATGGTTTATTCGAAACAGATTTTAGTGTTAACCGTTCTACTTAGAGCGAAAGAATACTTCGAACCATTCATGTTGAATTTAATGCACATGACTGCTGTGAAATTCGACGT
>NJDC01000950.1:28751-63794 GCA_002245475.1 Calephelis virginiensis
TGTTTACAAAAGAACTACAAGCTATTTAATTTCATTTTAAAACTTTTTGTCGTTCTTTCTTTAAGTTTTGGCCTTCACGTTAGTATTCAGCCATTAGTCAAGTAGAAATTTGCATCAAATTTTATATCAATTTTAATTAGTCATCAGTCGTAAGTCGTCAATAAGTCATGTCAGGCTCTTGGGTAAAGCGGTGGCCTTTTTACACAAGCTCATGTAACGAGATTTGGCGGCAACGAGAAAATATAAAATACGCTAATTTCTTTATGATTATTTCATTTGTGCACTTTTACTGAATAAAATTATACAAAATGCCACCAAAATTGACTAATTTCACTCAATATTAACACGAAATTCAATAATTATGAAAAACTTCGACCATATTTTCTGTCGATGGCGCCAAAACTCCCTTTTTGTCGTTGCAAAAGAATTATTCAATTTATCATTCAAATGTTGAATTCATTCATTGCCCATGTCTATAAATTTCACAGACAATCTAAAGTTCTATATGTCAAATTACTTATCTGTGCAAATTGAGTTCAATTTCTAATATATTTTTGCAAATTTGTGTGTTAATTGATGAATCCGAAACAGATTTCAGTGTTAAACAAACCGTAGCTAAGTTTTGAAGATGTAAAACCAATAACATTTAGTTCAGTGCGTGAGATTAATGTGAAACTTTGATGTTTTTCCATCAAGTGGTGTTTGTTTACCAAATTGGACTCCTAAGGAAAAACAGACTTTAGTGACTTTTATTCAGATAGCGTTTTGCCCTTTATTCCTTTTATATATTTACTAGCTGACCCCGCAGACGTTGTTCTGCTATATTTTTAATGTGATTTATTTAAAAAAATTGGGGTGAGTCACCCTTATCACTTAGGGGTATGAAAAATAGATGTTAGCCGATTCTCAGACCTACCCAATATGCTTACCAAATTTCAGAGGAATCGGTCAAGCAGTTTCGGAGGAGTATGCAGACTAACATTGTGACACGAGAATTTTATATATAAGATTTTAAAACTATATCAGTTTGCCTTTTGGCAAAGGCTACTTCTAAATCTTTATCCTTTATTTGCTAGTCCAGAAGCTGCCTGCCAGATCTAGGCATCATCTAATCAGTCAAACTTTTTTATTTCATACTTTCTTATTACGCTTACGTTTAAGAGGCAATATAAACTATATGTGTGAAGCCCTTTCGGAGCCTCTAGCTATTGTCGCCTATTCTATGCAGCTGATTCATGATTGGCTAAATCAATGTCATATTTTACAAACTCATTATATCAGAAATGTTTACCTGTGTAGTCGTTTGATTTGTCGTCTCCATCGTTTCAGTAGTTCCCTGTTCCGCAGTGCAGAGAAACTGTTCCGCCATTGTGGTTCCGCAGCAATCAACTCTTCGATAACTTTCTGCAAGTCTCGGAAAGCCCTACAAAATAAATTGATAATATTCAAACAATAGTCCTTACCTATTATATACATGTTAAAACAATTGGAGGTGGTGATTTTTGAAGGTAAAAACTTCTTAAGCGGCGTAGCGCGCTTTTTTTGGAATTGGTAAAAACTTCTAAACTCGCGTCAGATCGTCAGATCGAAAATCCGTAAGACGACGCAGGGCGCTTGCGCGAATGTTCGTGTTGACATGTTTGTGTACGATAGCGCAATAAATGAATATTCTATTCTACCACATCAATTATAGTACTTTCATACTGACAATTAAAGCAATTCGTGCAAAATTATTCCCTAACAATTCAAATTCAAACTCAAAATATCAAAAATGCACTTCAAGTGCAATTCAAGTTTTTAATACTGCCGGCACTCCCGGAGTGCAACCAGTCTTTTTTAATAATAGTCGTTTGACCGACATTGTAGTTTAATAGTTTGGTGTTGACAATGATTACATGAAGTTTCGGGTTTGACCCCTGGGTCAGGTAACACAGTGTTTTTTTTTAATGATAAGCATATTTTCCGTGATTGGTTGTCGATAGGTTTGTCATTTCTCATATTGTAGGACCAAGTAGCATCTTCGACTAATCGTGGGTGTATTCCTCCCCCTCTTCGGGTATACGGGCGTAAAGATTTTTGCTCTTTTATGTATATAAACTGTATAGATTGTCTTTTTAAACAACCAGACGAAATTCTTTACACATGAAATATACGTTACCTTAAAACACTTAAAATCTTAGCGGTGCGCTGCCGATCTAAAATTTTAATCTGTTTGCAAATAAAGTTTTACGGCTACCCTCCTTCTCTAAACCTAAATAAGAAAATGGCGCAATCGCGGCAAGAATAAATAGGGTAGCGAAATAAATCTTGGCGAGACGATATCTCTCTATAACTCTACAGTCTACATCAAAAAACTAAAATTAATATTAGATTTACCGAATCCGTCGTTGATGCGTGTGGAGAGCCGGAATCAAAGCGACGTGATGCATGTGTAGTGTCAGGAACCAGCACACCGTCTGGAACTTCGCTTCGGGCCACTTGTGGTTCGGGTCATTGTCTGAAACACATACAAGTAATTACAATCCTTTTATAAATTCCTCGTTTTGATCCTGGCCTATTTCGAAGAACATAGGCCAACAGTATTACAAGTCAATACCATGGCCATTACTACCTATTACCAACTTGGGGATCGTTCATTAATCGCATGAGCCACGGAAGGGGGGAGTGGGCCTAACAAAAATCAGGAAGTGTCACGAGAGAGTGGAGATAGGTATAGTGAGATATCACAAGTGTTTATTTTGACGACGAAAGCGTAATTTCTGAACCGCAAACATTCATTACTAAAGAAAAACAAAGTATCTTCACGCCCATATCTCCAAAGAGGTAGGCAGTGGTCCCACGACTAGCC
The DNA here is from genome assembly GCA_002245475.1 of Calephelis virginiensis. Lineage (NCBI taxonomy): Eukaryota > Metazoa > Arthropoda > Insecta > Lepidoptera > Riodinidae > Calephelis > Calephelis virginiensis. The sequence goes on from NJDC01000950.1 coordinate 31,600, forward strand.
GATGACACTAAGTCACACAATGTGATAGGTGGTAAGCCTATCATCAGCGGCACATATCCAATCCCAGGCAACATTATTTAAAAAAAAAAATTAAAATGCACAATTTCTATTTTTTTATTGTTGCCCGATTTGGGGATCCAACCCGTTCCGGGTTCAAGAAATCAAATGTTCACTTACTAGTGTTAAAGAAAGCCTTGTTAAGCATTGGTAATGTTTATTAACAAAATTTGTCCCTGTTCAAGCAACTCTACCGCCTATACCCGCCGCCATAACGTCATAACTGAAAACTCACCCAACTTACTTACGCTCTCCTTCGAAAATGCCAAGTAGCTCGTAAGATCAATGCCAAAATTCTGGCATTGATGTTACGAGCCACTTGTAATCTTTCAATCAGTCCAGAGAAAAATACCAGCACACTCACTCATAGCGTCCAGCCAATCCTGCGCCTCTTGTGTGGTGAAGTAAAGTCGTGTCTCGTCCCGTACATTGAGCCACGTGCCGGGCTGGAAGGTATACAGCGGCGACACTCGCTCTAACTTAATACGCACAGACAGAAGCTGCAGTACCGAACACACGTTCAACATGAAACCGTCACCTGAAACCAAACATTTAACTGAAAAAATCGCTCCTTTGATCCACGTATTTATAGCAAAACATTTTTGTCTTTTATTATATGTTTTTTTATGCAACGTCTGTATTTCAGGGACTGGGTGTTTATAAAATTGTTTCCAGTATGTAAACAATATTTTTTCTGTATTCTTAGTACCTTCGGTTAACCGTGATGGCCTTGGTTGTATATCTGCCTAACCCTACCGATCTACGGCCGTGAAGATACTTGCGGTATCGTGGATTAACACCATAACAGAAACGAGTAATTCCTTATTTTGGGATTAGATTCAATTTAAGTGAAGTTTTTAAAAGTATCTTCACGCCCATATCCCCGAAGATGTAGGCTGAGGCATAACCAGGGCACCCACAACTAGCCGAAGACACAAAGTGAAGTTTTCAGATATATTTATTATTATTATTTATGATAAATAAAATTTAAAATGAAAATCCTGTTATTTCTTTCAATTCAATATTTTTTTCAATAAGCTAGATCAAAGAAGCAAGATCTCTAGATGTTACGAAATATGTGAAATATTATAGACTACAAAGATGCTACGGGTGTGTTAACAACATGAATTTGACATTCGTAAGTCCACCAGCAACCCTAACGTTGGAACGTCCAAACTAAATACGTTAACAATCAAAAACTACATAAATTTCATTTACTTAGTGAAATATTTGCATACCACAATATGGTAGGATATGTTCCGGTAATACGCAAGAGGCTAAACTTTGCAGGGCTCTATCGTCCAGTGTGACTGACTGCACTATTTGAATATTACAATATACATTATTATTGACCGCCTCGTTGGTCGAGTGGCTAACGTACACGCCTAACTACACTGAGCAAACGTGAGGCTCGGGTTCGATTCCTGACGGGGGCAGGCATTTGTGTGATGAACATTTAGATGTCTGCATTTCGCAAGCTGGGTGTTTAAGTATTTCTATACATTAGCATCGTTGGCTAACACCCATAACACAAGCATTTATCTAATTTGCTTACTTAAGGGTTAGATTCAATTTGTGCAATATCAGTACACTAGCTGGCGATAGGATCTTCACTTCAATAAGCTAAAAAACATTTGTAATATAAAAAAAGAGTCTACTAATTTGTTACAAATGATTTAAAGTTTTCTTGGATAAAATTAAAACCAGCCAGGTAGGTATAAACAAAACCATTAATCCAGATTTTCAAAGTTTACTCACAGGTTGTTAGTCATCTGTTAGTGGAAACGTCGATATCTAGAGTAATGTTGCTTTTGATGTGTTTCCGTGAAGTATGTATAATGGAAGTCAGCAAACTCATCTTTTACCTTGTACGAATTTAATTCCTCGTTTTCTGAAGTTCTATATTTTCACACTACGTAGTTTTAAAATCATTATTCACGAATAGTTTATGAAAAAGGCTTAATAAGATTCTAATCTCTAATTAGAAATGCACTAGGTATTAACATCTTTGAAGTCATGGTGATGGCACGAAGGCGTCATGTATATTTTACCATAACGAAAATCGCTTACTTGTTTGCCTTCCTATATTATAAAAAAAATATATAATTCGTTACGACTGCGATTATAAATTCTAATGATGATATTCATAAAACAAAAAAAAAATCAATAACACCCGACGAAATCTACCACAAATATAAGTACAATCCATCTCGATCACGTCAGCATTAAAACGAAAAAAAATCCACATTGAAACCGGACTGTCTGTCGGTTAATAAATAAAAAAAAATAGAGTAAGCATTACTTTTTATAGGAAACTCTTATGTTTATGATTTTTTTGTTTAATAGCAAATGGTTTCTTATTTAAATTTGATCAAAATCGACAAATATTTTTTTAAAGAATACGTAATAACGTGAAATTAATTATCATAATATCATTCTAATCGGGTTTAATCGACTCCTAAAGAAGGAGGTACTCAATTCGTATTTGTTTGTTACACGATGACTCCGGTCTCCGCCATATTATATTCTTTCTTCGTAAGGTAGGTCATAATTCAAGTAAGACCCTATACAAATTGGTTCAAGAGAGTTATTTTTTAACCAGCTGTCCCGGCGAATTTCGTTCCACCCGTTCTGTTTGTATGAAAAATAAGAACTTAAAATGTTATTTTTTCTAGTTTCCTCGCAGTTTTTCCTTTTTTATATCATATTAAAACCTTTCTAGAACTTCCACAAATAATTCAAAACCATAATTATCCAAATCGGTCAGGTTGTTCTCGAGTTTTAGGGAGACTAACGAACAGCAATTTATTTTTATATACATACCTATAAGAAGAAGAAGATTAACATACATAGAAATGCATATTCTTTTGTTCACAAATGAAGCGTTGATAAAATAATTGTAGCCTGTTTTTTGCAAGTGACTGTGCTTATATTATGCGCAGCTACGTTTATATTGATTTTTTAATCATTACATAAACATCTACTATTTTTATATAAACAGACGTCAAAACCGTATTCATATCTTGATCATAACAAAAGTCGTTGTTTTACTTCGTTATTAAACACAACAAAGATGTATGTTTATCATGACCACGGAAAGTATATAAATTGGAAAATCGCCAGAGGTAAATGATTTCCCAGACGAGTTGAGCGACATTCGGACGCAGTATCTATTTTCGCAAATCATTAATGTTTTTACTACACCACTTGATGCTTACCCAAGGCGTAAAACGTTTCAATGTAATGTTGACGAACCGATTGAAGTTTGAATCAATATCGAAACAAATCTACAGATATAACTATTGCAGTTAATATGGATGCAGGAATAGGAAAGGCGGTAAATCGTTACCGGACAAGTTGCTTTATAGCACTCTATTACCGGAGGTCTTCTTGGTAGTAAGTAGTAATCTATATATTTACCTGTCTCGTATCTTACGAGGTGCTTGGCTGAGAGGCTGAGAAACCCGGACTTACATGGGGAACAATAAGGGGATAGTAGGATTATTACACTAAAGCAATCAGACTAGGTGGTAGTCCTGAAACGTCCAACTCAGATCGCCATCACTGCCTTATTAATTCCTGCTGCCATAATATCATTGTTGCGTTTTAGATAGGAGGGTAGTGTGGCCGGTAAACCTATACAAACATCTTTAATGTGTCCAAAGTTACATAAAACGTAAACTGCTTTCAAAACTTAGTTTACCTGTAACTCTACTCACTTTGTTATTTAAATAAGTTGCCTTATATTTGATTTGCAAAATGTCCTTTATTTATCACGATTTAACATAACTTCCTGTAAGGCTAACGTTTTATTGAACTCGGAAGGTTGAACAGCTTGACTTTTTATCAGACTAACAATTATCTATTATGGCTAGATAATTGTCTTAGATCTGTCTCGTGGAAACAAACTTTGCAACTTAAATTAACTGACCCGTGTTTTACTGCAACATTTAATTTACAATTTATTTTGAAAACACACTAAGGATTCCACACTTGAAAAAAAAATATTGATCCTTTTATCGGACGGAATACAATCTTACTCTTGAACCCAGTCACTTTTTTTGCATAAAATTATGGTGTCAAAAAACGATATATTCGATTTTGTACACGAGAATTCTAACATTGCTATAAATAGGGCGAAGTCAGCGTGATACGGCTAGGACAGTCTGTGTGTAAGCTATCCCAACGAGTTCTCCGAAGTTTTCGGGAAACGGGCTCTAATCTGCGGAGGCCAGGAACAAGAACAACAGACCTCGATGTACTACAAGGAGCGAAGATCGCTATTTGGTGAACACGATGCTCAGGAATTAGTTTTAACTGGTACTTCAGTGACGCAACAATTTGCCTTGGAGGGAGCAACCCAAGTGCACGGACTGTCAGAAGACGGCTTGCTGAAGCCAATTTAAAGCCATTTCGACCCGAAAATAATCCTAAATTAGAGCATATCAAGACTCAGATATGCACGGGACCACTCCGATTGGACTGTTGAAATTGGTCAAGAGTAAAGTCCACAGATTAATTACGATTTATGCTCTATAAACATGACGGAAGGGGAACAGTCTACAGAAGGCCCGGAGAGCAATTCAGATCACCCACAATTAGCCAGACACTAGTAGTAATAGGTGGCAAAATCGCTAACCGGGCACATATATAAACCGGGACAACTTTGCGATTTATCAGAAAAAAAAAACAAATTTCTCTTTGTTGCCCGGATCTAGCCCAAGACTCTTAGAAAATTTAATTACTATAATTTGGGTAAAAAAACTACAAAACAATAACAAAAAACAACACATTAGAATTTAAAGATTTTATGCAAGTACCATTTAACAAAGTTTACAGTTACATGCGTATATATCTTCGCACCAAGTCCCTTAATAAGAGGCAATTTTTTACCTACTCCTGGTGTGGCGGATGTCCATGGGCGGAGGTGATCACTTTCCATCAGGTGACCCACTTGCACGTTTGCCTCTTCTTGTATAAAAAAATGTTATCTAAAGTATGACCTGATCATAAAAGCCAAGTCCTGTAAGGTTACTCTGAAATTTCAATTTCATTTCAATTGGAAATTGGAATCAGATATGGGTCACTTCACTTTCGTCTTGTCACGATCGCGTCGTTTCGTTTGGACGATGCGTCTCCTTTCGAAACGTCAACGTTTCTTAAAAAGCTAGAATAATTAAGACTTCAAGCGACATCGTGCAGACGTTGAACAATGACCGAAATTGATTGGAAAAATTTAAGTTTGTCTCTATGGAAACGACGTAAAAAGTGTCCAAGGCTTGGCGTCAATTTCTTTTTTTAATCATATGGCTTTAGCCCTAGATTATAGTTATTGTAGCAAAGAGTTTGTAAGTATCCTACTTAAAAAAACCAAATTTATCAAACATTGTTTGCCGTTGACGTGTTCCGGTTCGGAGGGTTAGGTAGCTGATAAACTTATTTTTGCTCGAGGACTAATATTCCGGTCCCAGGTTGGCAATGAAAGTGTCTCTAGACGGCGTGAATTTCTTACCATCAGGACATTCGTCTGCTTGTTTGCCTTCCAATAGCAAAAAAATAAATAAACAAATTAAGTAGCAATTCGTGATACTCAATAGATAGAAAACTGGAGGAGCAAAAAAATAACTCGTACTACAAAAAACGTAATAAGAAAAAAGAAAATATAAACATAAAAATTTAATCAAAACAAAATACTTAATAATTTAAAATTACGTGAATAATAAATATGAAACATACGGAAAACGCGACTGACAATATGATTAGTTCTAGAAACGTGGTATACAAGGCGATCGCAGGCAAAACGAACGTTCGTTTCGTTTCCAAAACGAATTCGTCTCTCAAATCTTAGTTTAGGACACGTTATTCTACGAATTTCTAACAATGTCATTCATTCGCTAACGTTTCATGACGTACTATCGTCTATCGCCGACGTCACGTTTTGTTTTGCATGGATGTTCTACGTTTTTTGAGTTTGACATTTCAATGCGGGCCAAAACGAAACGTTCGTGTCAAGACGACGGTGTTCATTCTAACCCCGCTGTTCTGATAAATTATTGCTTATTAACTAAACTGACATATTGTTTAAGAGTACAAAATGACAATAATCCCATTCCAATTTCCAATTTGCATAAAATCAAAATTAATAAGTAACTCTACTAATCTTGACGTTACACTAAGATCACTAGTAAAAGGTACTTGCCTTTTTTTTATTTTTTTCTGATATTGGAAGGCAAACAAGTAGACAGATTTCTTGATAGAAAAAAATTCACCTTGCCTTATTAATGAACTTGGTCGCTCGCTTATAATGATGATGAATGAGTGATAGTGGAATATTATTTCTGTTTATTTGAATATTCTTAAACAACCAACCTGTAAATAGCTTTTGCCTGCTTACTGTTAAAGCTTGGGGCACAAACTAAAGCTCCTGAACCGCGACCGGAATGATCTACCAAATGCCCTTCGTGCTCTCTCGTTCAACCGGGCACATATCCTATCCCGAGCAACATTTTTTTTATTAGAAAATTGGAAAGACGCAATTTTCTTTTTGTTGCCCGAACCGTGATTCAGATTCAATTTGTGTGACTTGTCCAGGGATATTCTTTTATTACTTCGGTAAAAAAGTCATCCGCCTTTTAAGTCCTTTGGGAGGAGGTTTTTGAAAAAAAGTAGCCCATGTTTGAACTCAGTTCTCTATCTATATGTAAACGTACAGATGTTCACATTTCTAATATTAAAAGGATGGATTTGGAAATGTTTTTTAATTTTCACTGTCCCTATATTTAGAAATCGTTCAGTTCGAAACAGATGTTGACGTGACGACGACCGAGTTTATAACAATAAAAAGTTTATTTTAAAATCATTCGGTGGCAATGAAACCTGCGAACAATACTCCTGATTACTCACTGCTTAATCGTAAATTATAATCAGGATAACTCTTTGTGTCGAGTACGATCCTCATGTAATCAATCAAAACACAATAAATCAATAACCCTGTTTTTGAAAAGTCAAAATTCAATAATAACATTTACAATTTCAAAAATGTTTTAACTTCGTACAGAAGATGCACTGATGTACAAAACGCAAGCAAACTTGAATTTTAAATAATGTAGAAAAGGCTCAAAATATGTTGAAATGAAATCAAATAAAAATAAATTATTTGCGGAATATTAACAAACGTTAACAACAAACAAAATAACAAATGTTACAAAAATATTTAAGTATACCATCATATTCTACCACCAATATTTGGCAAATATTTTAATTTTTAAAAAAATCTGTTTAATTACTGATAACGCTACTTGCTCAGTGATTTACTTCACAAAATATAAAATTATGAATTAGTTGGAGGCTTTATATAACACTGAGCGTTCGTGAAATAAATATTACGACGTGAAGCTAGATTTCGTTTTCACTACTCGTTTTGACGCAAGACTGTACAAGAGATAAGTCGCGTGAATCTTCGTTAACTGTGAGTATTATATTACAGTAGGTACTACACAATATTGAAAAATAATGGTGGTGATTCTGCTTTTTGCAAACAAGACTTATTTTAGACGCATGTTATCTTTTACAAATGAAACAAATACAAACGAGATGGAACATTTTAGACGTGTCAGATTAGTCCGGACATAGTCGTGCTGTTTTTTATCAACATTTTCCGATCGATAGATTAAACTTTTTATTTTTTATTTTATGAAATTGGAAGGCAAACAAGCAGACGGATTTCTTGATGGTAAGAAATTCACGCCGCCTAGACAGACCAAATGTGGTAATGGTGCGTTACCAACCTGAGGCCGGGTTGTTAGGCCCCAAGCAAAATTGAGTTTACCGGCTACCTTACCCTCCGAACCGGAACACGTAATGACATTATAGCGGCAGGAATAGGTAGAAATGTCGCATACAGACTAATCTGACAGCACTAAAAGTGTTTTGTCTCTTTGTATAACTTTCTACAAAGAAGATAGCGATAACTTAAAATCAGTTTAAAGAGTGCGCAGCAAAATTACCACCAGTGTCTGATTGTTAATGGACGTGTGGCTATGATTTAGTAATATAAGATCTTACCAGCAAGCGATCTCTCGTCAGTTTGCAGTTGGGCTCGCCGCTCGTTGCGTTGTAGTATTGCAGCGAAATAGTTAAGGAAGGGTTCCCTCGCTTCTGGACAAAGGAGTATATTGTGGCAAATGCTGTGCAGCGTCCGTCGACTCATGTCCATCTCTTGTTGTAACGCGAAAACTAAACTTTGGTCTGGGGTCGTGCCAAATATACGCTCTGCAAATCGTGGATTTTCTTCCGCGAACAAAGATATCTAAAATAAATAATATTTTTTTCTTGGGATCTTTCGATAAAGATAAGTCTTCTTCTTTACTAGGCAACGTAAAACAAGAACTTATTTGTTTTAAGTTGACCAGTTTATTTGTCACAACACTATCTGAACTGTGGTACCGTTACTTCACTATTTTTGAGGTCTGAAGAAAAACCCAGCCGGCATACTTACTTACGCAAGAGGGTTAAGATTTATAATTCAAATTGGCAACGCACTATTAAATCATTCTTGTCTATAAGGTGTATGTAATATCTGTGGTCATGAGTGTCGTCGGTGCAACGTGTGGCGCATCCGCTTGTAACGTCGGAAAGTCATGAACAAAGTGTAGTTGTGATATTGTGGTCATTAGTACATTTGGCGCCACAGGTGCATCGGAATTATCGTAGCTTGTTTCTTATTGGTCGGGTTATCGGAAGTCATGAATAAAGTTGCTTCGTTAGCACAACAGGTGGCGCATTAGCAAGTAACTCGTTTCTTATTGGTCCGTTTGTCGGGAAGTCATGGATAAAGTTGTCTCATTAGCACAACAGGTGGCGCATTAGCATGTAACTCGTTTCTTATTGGTTCGTTCATCGTTGCCACGTGTATATAAACCCTAGCGCCGCCATATTGCGGCAGACATGCTTTGCGCACGTCTCTCAGTGTTTGGACCACTGTCTAGTACTTCGCCACTGGTAATAGTCTCTCCCTGTCATAGGTTGACAAAGAGACACTTCTAGGTCGCAATTGTTAATTCAATTGGGATCTTGGGGTCCAGGATGTGGGTCGACCGGGGGGTGCTATATTTGGTCGGCACTCACGTTAAGAGGGGCGGGGTGGAGCCCTTCTTTCCCCTTCGAGGGTTTCACGTTTGCGTAAACACGAACACCGTGACGTGTTTACGTAGTGTTGTCATAGTAGCAGGCTTACTCCAATGTTTGATGGTTTGTTTAGTAACAAATGGGTGTACGCTATAGTTGTTTGTGCGTGATTGTGGTTATGTTTGTTAACAGTGTAGTGAGTAATTACGTAGCTACTTTATTGTTTATAATTATGAGGTTTACGATGTGATTGTACGACTAGATCAGATGTTACGGCTTTGTTTTGATATTTCTGAATTATTTACTAACTACCCTCAAGTTGTGAGCTCTCGGCCTATTAGACCCGGTGTTCCCGTTCGGCCCGCGTATGTGTGATATGTCATCTCTCCGATATATACAAAAAATTTAGATCATGTCTATGTAAGAATATCTACACGCCCATATTACCGAAACGCAAACCTATCGCCAATAAGGCACATATTCAATCCCAGGCAACGTTGTACAGTACTTTTTTTGGACCTTATTTTAGGACAGCATAATTTATTGAATGTTCGAATGAAGATATAATATATGACTAATGCTAAACTAAACTAAAACTCCCACGAGCCTAGCTATCATAGTTTTCGATAAAATGCAATCCAAGTAAATCTACCAAAATTTTTTATACAAGAAATATTTTATTTTGATTTACTTGTCTTTAAATGTAACACTTAATTTTGTACCCTGATTGTAAAGGTCTAACATAGACCAAATTATAAACCATCCACCGGGAAGCTAAGCAGTTACAACATTCTCGCGAATATGCCATACTCATTTATTTTTTGCTCTCTATAATATGAGCAATTTATTTTTACTTTAGAACAGAACTATATGTATATACATATAAATTACTATCATAAAAAACGATTGCTGAAATCCCAGACTTTCAAAGATATGATTTTTTTTTAAGTAACGGTTTGGTATCGGTTTTTGGTTGAAGTTCTCTATCTAATACACGGCTGAATAGGCTTCAAATTAGCATAAACATGCCATTCGAACATTCAGCAAAATTAGGCTGTCCCAAATAAAGGTTCAAAAAAATACTGCGCATTGTATTTATAAGAGAATAAAAAAAATATATTTACTTTTATTTGCCCGGCTCGGGCTTCGAACCCGTAAGAAAGTCGAGTCCAACACCCTACAGTTAGACCATGGAGGCAATTCTTGTCGATTTTTTTATACACACGATATACAATTACAGATTCATAAGTCCATGTTTGGATATTTGTTGGTATGTAGGTATAGCTTAAAATAAGAGTATAATAATGGAAGTATAATACTTCCATTGTCACCTATAATGGAAATGCTTTTACAAAATTAACCCTAAAATTGTATGGAACCAAAACCGGTAATTTTGTAAAATGAAAAAACATAATAAGTAAATACAGTAAGTAAAAAAATTGCAGATGGAGTTTCTCACCGCAAAGAATGGTCCCATGAAGCTGAGTTTGGCGATTTCCCGTCCGGGCGCGGCGGTGGAGGAGGGCGGGCAGGCGGCGGGCAAACGCGCCAGCAGCGCACACAGCGGCCGTCGCAGGCCGGGCGTCACGTGCGTGTCGCACAACACGCGCAGTGCACGCAGCGCCGCGCCGTGCCCGCGCCCGCACCCCGGCGCCACGCAGCGCCGCATCTCCTCCCGCACGCCCAGCAGCAGCGGGACGAACACCTACACCCACCACGCTCGTTCTAAGTTCACGCGACTATCTGATATGTACGACAGTCATTCTATCCGAACTAACCGAGTACGGTATACGTTTCGGATCATTTCATATAAGGGCCGAGTTTAAATAAGACTTAATTCCTACTAGAAATATAGTAAAAATAATACATATTTATTTCATATATCATATAACACATAAAAAATGCAAGGATCTAGAATTACACTAGACAGGTTAAAATCAGCTCATTATAACCGTCAGATGCCTCTATTAATTTCATTATACTTATTTGGTTGGAAATCTAGAATTTATAATGTGAGATAATTTGGAAAGCTTAAAGTAGATGGGACTAGTTAGGGAACGTACCCATACTACATGACCTATTTTTTAAGATTTTTCGACCCCTCCCTCCCGTCGGTAACCACTCGTAGTATATGCAAAGACCTCTCCCCCCCCCTCAAGATTTTACGTAGTAATTATTGTATAGCGTAGACTCTCGTGGAATTGTACGACAACTTCATTAAACTACAAAGTTACGTAACCGCCACTAGCTGTGAGAGTGAGTTTAAGAAGCACGCAAAATTGCGCGCCATATTCGAGTATAGTCCGAAATTTCTATTTGCGAAATCGACTACGTAACAAAAATCTGCCAAAGTTCAACCTGGTATTAGTCTTTTTAGCACTGTAATACAGATGTCTTTATTTATAAATAGGACAGCAGATGTTTTTAAGTAAATTAGTTCTCATCTTATTTCTTATAAGTGTGTTTGACTAAAATAAGAGTAATCTTAGGTAACACCCAAGTTGTGTAGTAGTTGTTTCAGTTGCCCAATTAATAATTTTTTGCAGATCAAACTGAACAAAATTGTTTTGAATAACTGTTATCATACTCCATCTTTACAAGAACTGACAAAGTCCCTAGGCAGTCAATTATATCTGTTAAGATAGTGTCTTCTACAGAATTCACCGTTTCCTACATATTTTCATTACAAAACAGCAATATGATTGCTAATTTTTAATTGCTGTTTCGCTGTTCTCTAACATGGCTACTAATATCATAAATGAGAAAATGTGTAAGTTCATTCCATTTTCACATTAAAATGGCCGAAAAGAGTGTAATTAATATTCTCACAAAAACAGATTCAATAAAAAAAGTGGCAAACTCACCTCTTCCAGTGCTTCTTGATCTTGATATGTATTCTGAAGCAGTTCAGGTATCAAACCAGATGGAGCATTATTGTTTAACAAATAGGGTAGTATTGGTGATTTCCTACACTTCTCTAATTCAAACTTGCCTCTTAACACTAGCACCAAATGATTCACTAGCATAGTTCTTAAATTTTGTAGTATATCAACTAAAGGTGGTTCCGAACTTTTCTTTGGATTTTTTCTTTCATAAAGGTTTATATTGTTGTAAAACTTGAGAATATAACTAACCGCTATTCCTTGTGATGGGATAGTTTTAGGAATAGGCAGTGATGGGGCAGGGCAGTCAGATTTACCAGGGTCTGTTTCTGAGCCAAGATGGCCACTTGTCAATTCATCACCACATTCATCACCTGGTCTTCTAGTAGTTTCAGACACTGCTATTATCTTTTGATTTAATGGATCACCTCCATCAACTATTTGATTCAATACATCCATGAGGGCTTCTGAGGCCAATTCTTCTAAGCTTAATTTAGGGTTATCTAGAAGTGATGCAGCTACTGATGGTACAAAAATTCCACCTAAAAGCAACAAAATATTAAAAAAAACTCTTAGTCCTTTTTAAAAGGATTGAAACATTTATTTGAATTTTAAAAGGATTAAAACAATTTGTTGAATCCAATTAAAAAACTGAGGCAAGAAAGCTTGGTGTTCTCACTAAGGAACAAAAGTATTTTTTTACTTCAGGACAGCTTCTAAGCCTTTATCAAGAAAAAGTCAGGTCAAGTTCTATGCAGTACTGTTGCAACCTGTGGGCGGGATTAGCCAATCACCTTCCGGCAATCTTGGATTCAGTTAATAGGAGTGCCCAAAGATTAAACTGCGACAACAAACTGTTTGACTCTAAAATGTGTAGTCTGGAGAATTGTCGTAAGGCAGCTGCACCATGCGGTTTTTATAGGATAAACTTCGGCGAGTGTGCTTAAGAGCTCCTCCACCTTATTCCAGCTGCTCCATTTCACAATCGTAAGAAAAGACGAACTAATACATATTATCTATACTTGGCAAAAGACACAGACATTCACAGACAAAAGTTAGACGATAATGTTGCCCTGATGCCATTTGGAAGAAAAACAAACTAACATACTGTCCTATTTATAAAATTAAATGTGGATTTTTAAAACGATTAGGCACAGTAAAACTGTTAAAACTGACTCCAGCAATTTCAGTGGCTACCACTTCGCATTTTGATAATTCTTTTTTCGAAAGATAGGAAATGGTACGCACATACATTTTTCACTAATCTTGATGAGTTCGGGTCACCTCAAAATTATGACCTATCTTTTGGAAAAGAACCATAAAAATCAGTTGGCTACTGGCTGAATAACTGCATAGCATACAACTTTTTTAAAAAAAAAACATACAGTGGATTTAAGAACCTCCCTCTTTTTCGGAGTTGTTTAAAAAATTATTGTATGAAACATTATATAAATATTGAGAATTGACTACTTAATTTCAAAAAGTGTGAATTTAGTAAACACCACTCTTATCATTTCATAATTTCCATTTAAGATATTTGATGAAACATTATTCAGAAATACAATTTTAAAACCAGTGTGTTTATCAAAAGAGATGTTGTCATTTTGATGCTGCAACATATGAATTCCAATTTTGAGTGAACTGAACAGAAAATAGAAACTTAATCTTACCAGCACTTTCATCTGACCATGAAACTTGTAAAATTTTTGCAACAATACTTCTAAGTTGGTCTTCAGTTAATTCTGTACAACTAACAGTCCGTGATCGTTGTATTTTTCTTGCAGGAGACTGTGTGGAGTCATTGTCTTCAACCTAATAAAGTAAATAATTTAGATTCTACACCAAAAACCCTATTAAGACCACATAAGATGTAAGTCATCCTTCTATTAATATAATCATCTATTTTTTTATGAGATTGGAAAGCAAACAAGCACTATTTACTGTTGGCAAAAAAAACATTTAATTCATAGACAGGTGGAAAGGTGAATTGTTACCCTGAGACTGGGGTGTTAATTCTCTTGTATAAATGGACCACTTTTGAGAACATACTATTATTACAAATGATAATAGTTATTATGGAAACCATCATGTACAACATACATCCAATTAATTAAGTATTTAATCATTAACAATCAGTATCCATGGATCCACAGGACATGATGTAACTTAAATTTTAAACTAAATTTGGTGAAACATTGCCAGGATATGAAAACTTTATAGTTATAATAGACTGTTGAAGTATCTTTCTGTGGATTCAAAATTATAAGTATATAAAATTATATATATTCTAAAATAACTTAGTTTACCTACAAGTTTTGTCAAAACAATAAATATTTATTTAAAAATTTGTAACATTTTTATAAAGACTGTTTAGACAATTCCGTTTGCAAAATATGTGTAATCACTAGTATTGAAGTTAAACTAATATTCTTTCATTTATTACTAAAACATTACTATTAAACACTTAAACACACAATATTGTACAAAATTAGATCAACACACATTCAATAACTCATTAAATTGTACTTTGATTACGTAACTAAATTGGCCCATTAGTTTATTCTAGTTTAGAAGAAACTTATATATATAGATGTTCGCTTGCTATTTCTTAAAATAAATACGTACCTTGTTTATCAAAAATTACTACATTTGGGTTATTAAAAATAATGTTAATGAAAATGTAAATTATTACATTATACCACACAATGTCATGTATTTGAATATTATTTTAGAAAGTTTTAATAAAATACTCAATTCATCATCATGCTAAATAGAAAAATTATGTATATTAAAATGATAAAATGTAAGTATATAAGTAAAATATTACCTCCATAGGTTCTTGAGGTTGATCTGATGAAGTTCTGTCTGAAACATCATCTACTTCCATTGATAGAGAGCGTCTTGAACAACTAGGTGATGCATTACTAGGCCGAGGTCTTACTGGTGAAGGTTCTACAAATTGTGCAGGTGATATTGACCGTGATGTGCTGTCTTCTCTTGTGGAAGCCCCTTCTGAACCACTTACAGTTGATTGACCTAGCACTCTAACAGAACCACAACTCAATAAGGTATCTTCCCCCATAGAATCAAAACTGTTATACTGTCTGCTTTGAGACAAGTCTGTCATTTTTGTATCTGGCATTTCATCTAATAAGTTGTTTTCAGCTTTTTCCGTCACAATAATTCCATCTGCTGGTATTTTGTTTTGATCAGACACATTTTTGTCCTCTGTAAAGCTTTGTTCTTTTTTACTATTGTCAGAATTTTCAGAGGAGCTACGTGGCGTCGAGGCTAGGGGCAACCGCGACGGTTGTTGAGGACTGAGGACTTCAGATGGCAAGGACACTCCAGGAGTAACAGGAGGACTAGTCGGACCTGGTGAAGGTATTGCAGTTCCAATAGCTGCCAATCGTGCTAATCGACGTCGCCTTATCTGCAATATGCAATTTTGAATGAAAACCACGTGTAAAAGTAATATAAACGCATTAAATTCTAAACATAATGCCACCAACGCTTTGTTTTGTTACGAAATTAGATTTGCCATACGCACTACGCCAAGGGCCATCATCAAAATACGACTTACCTCTTCCTGACTTAATTCACTCATGATGAAGAACACTCACTATTGTTATGTAAATCTGATTCGAGATAGCCGTTTTCTAAAAATTTTTCATAAACGTAGAACGAAAAAGAACAACGGAGCAAGCAACACAACGTCAAGCAGTCAGTCACCTTTTTAACTCAGCTGAGACGATTGAAATTTTGACGTCTCTGTGTCGAGAAAGTGTTGAAAATACATGCGTCATCCTGTTGCTAATTGTTTAATCTGTGGATTGTGACATTTTTGACAATATTTTTTTAAAAGGTTTTTACGAATATTACTCAGCACATAAGAAGGAATCACTTTCATACACTCTGTGTAATATTTACTTTATTGTTATTTTTATTATTATTAAGCCCCAGATTAAGGCCTCGTGAGCAGCCGATAGATCCTTTTACGTTTCAAACATTCTATCATTCACCATTGCTTTGATGTGTTAACATATTTTTAATGCAAAACAGTAGGTAAGTTTAGAGTACCTAGTGCGTTAACAATGAAATAAACATACATACATATCTTCACGCCATGTCCTTTATAGGGTAGCCGGAGAGTATCGAGTGCACCTGACAAACCTGTCTTGCTTCCTTCACATTCATAACCCTTTTCATACAAACACGCCGGTTTCGGAGACTCTTGACACCACCCTCGGATAATATCCGATTGATCTGACCGTGGAATGTCAGCCTCCCCGGGTACCTACATCTATCCACATTCGCATTGTATATCTGCTTTTTCAATCTTTCATCTATCATTCTTTCCACATGATCGAACCAGCGGAGCATGCCCTTTCGCATTTTAACACCAACACTTTCTTTTAATCCCATTCTATCTCGGATCTCACTTACGAATGCGGTCAGCGAGCGTTACACCACAGATTTTCCGTAGTGCTCTCATTTCGACCGCATTTATCTTACTTTCATGCTCTTTCTGACATACCCAACTCTCGCTTCCATACAATGACGTTGGAATAAACACAGAATTATGCAAAGCGAGTCTAGCTTTTTGACTCAAAACCTCGCCTTGGAATAGCTTACCCAACGCCCCATTCACACTATTCCCTGAATTCACTCTCCTCTCTACATCCGAGGAATACACAAGTTTCTTTTCTGGAATCAGTTCAGGAAATGTAACTTTCTCAGCTCTGTCTTAAACCACAACAAATAAGTGGTATATTAAAACAAACAACAAAATCGCCTCTGTTGTCTAGCGGTCCGGGTGTCGGACTTGACTGCATGAGGTCCCGGGTTCGAATCCCGGGTCGGCCAACAAAAAGTAAATTGGATTTTTCCAATTTTCTAATTTAAAATGTTGATCGGGATTGGAAATGTGCCCGTTTGGCGATAGGCTTGCCACCTATCACATTGTGGGACTTAGTGTCTTCGGCTAGTCGTGGGTGCCTTGGTTGTACCTCTGCCTACCTCTTCGGGGATATAGGCGTGAAGATACTTAAAACATAAAATCTGAGTGTGCAAAAACTACAACTCTAGCTAATAAGTATAACTTTAAGTATTACGTTATACTGTAATAAAATAATAGGTAATGGCCGTTGTGATCTCGCATTCAATTTAATTAAGCAACTCTAAAAAGGTAATCAATTAAAATGTACAATTTTGTTTTTTTTGTGTGTTTGTTACATGTATGATTAGCCAATAATGAATTTGAATTATTTTTTCGTAAGTTTGTTCACGTATTCAAACGTAGTTTCACATGTATAAATTTCATTAAGTTTAGATAGACAATGCATAACAGTTGCTTATTTTTGTGTAAACGTGTAATGAATTAGTGGAAGTGAAATTAGTACAAACGTTTTTCATTTTCATTCTCAAATTTAAAATATTAATTGACATGACATGGCAATAGCGTAACGAATAGACGTGACACGTTTTTTGGACTTACTGACCGTCAGTAATATCTAACCAAATAGGTATTGAACGTTAAATCAAAAAAGTCCTTTTTATCTTTAGTTTCAAAGATAAAAAGGACTTTTTTGATCTGATGATGCTGTAAAAAGTGAAACCTGTTGACTAGAAAGTAACAGAAAGTGTTAATTAAAGAATACAGTGGATAAGTACAAGTGTTAAGTCTAGTTAGTAATGACCTATTTACATTAAACTTTTTACACTTACACATGCGAACGTATACGTTGTACATTTAAATGTGTTTGCATGTTTAGAGTAGCAAGCTATGAAAATTTACCAGACATGTTTAGTTGTTGTCTGTAATTACTGAAGTACAAAATTTATGAGTTGGAAAAACTTTGATAAAACTATTACATACTGAATGCTAATTGGGGATTTTGGTGCCATTGATAGAAAATATGTTTATAGTTTTTTTCCTATTATACTTTATGGTTTCTTCGTAATTATTGTGTATCGTGTTAGATTGAGTGAAAGTAATTAATTTTGGTGGCATTTTGTTTAGTTTTATTTAGAGGAAGTACACAAATGAAATAATCGTGAAGAAATTACTGTATCGTGTTCTCAACTCTCAACTCATCAAAGACATTTCAAAGATCTATTGCTGCAGTGTTGCCACCTTTTTGATTTTTTCACTAGTCTATTGAACTATGGATGTGTGATAGTGATAATCCTAAAAGGGTAGTATTACATTATCAATAATATCACGATAGCTTGATAATATTGATAGCGTAATATGCTGTATCGCGGTATCATGATAATATCACAAGATTTCTGGAAATCTTGAAATCCACGATATTCAGAGGGCGTGGCTTCAATAACATTGAAATGTAAGCGCATCGAGATATTTTATGTCAGTATTCGCTTGCAGCCATGACGGAACAACGTGTGAGTAGTGACGATGTGTGAAGGTTAACGAAGGAAATAACCCTAAACATAAATATTTTAAAATAATTGCCAAAATTGTCCTTATCACCGCCAAATGGTATCGTGATATTATTGATAATGTAGTAATATCCTTTGAAAGACAGGTCTATAGGTATCAAAGACTACAATACTCTATGGTCATAGACTATACCCCTCTCTATAGTAACGAAAATTTGTTTATTTGTATGCAAATTTGTATTTTGAGAATTGAAATGTGGAATTGAAATTTGTAAAAAAATGTTTAAAAGAAGAAGGTTATCGCTGGCCTCTCAATAAATAAATTAAAATTTTAGACATAAAATATAAAGAAAAATTTTATTGTCGTGTCAAAAAAAATTGCCAAATATGCCCATGTATTTTGGGTAAAGAAATGTAAACAAAAACATCAGTGTTGTGGTTCAGTGCATGATATTAAACTAAAGATTTTT
This sequence comes from Calephelis virginiensis, assembly GCA_002245475.1. Taxonomy (NCBI): domain Eukaryota; kingdom Metazoa; phylum Arthropoda; class Insecta; order Lepidoptera; family Riodinidae; genus Calephelis; species Calephelis virginiensis. The sequence goes on from NJDC01000950.1 coordinate 50,537, forward strand.
GTAATTTAAAGTGACTGGTTTCCGTATTGAATATACCAAGATATTCTACAAACATGGCTAATAACCAAATCGGTGAATTAATAGCTGGTCTAAAATCTCGTCACTCCGGGACAAGGCACAAAGCAATTCGGGAATTGTTACATTTCGCCCGGACTGATCTTGGGGAGATGTCTCAAGAATCTCTTAAGCAAGTGCTAGATGACTTCAACCAACAAATTCATGCTTTAACTTCAAGTTTTGATATAAATGAGAAAAAAGCAGGCATATTGACTATAGGTAGGTATTGTTACACTGTTGTAAAAGTTAGGGAGCCTGATTTTACAAAGTTTTTCTTTTATTGATACACTGTGCTGAAATCTTCAACAAATGTATCCATTATTATAGTAGTCTCAGTAATGTTTAGAGATATCAAACAAGCAAAAGGATTTCCTATTGCTGAAAAAATTAACTGCAAAATACTTGTCAAAAAGTATAAAGTGAAGTTAACATTTGAACTGGAAAATCTTGATTTGTATCACACAGTACATAGTGCCACCGCATTGTCATGTAAAAATCAGTATTGGCAGTGTTTTATCCGCCTTATTTGTTGGTGGGGTAACAAGTACAAACATTAAACTGCGATGTAAATAAGTTTATTAGCTATACCAACCTTCCAATTGTAACACGACAGTGGCAAACACTGACTATGATAGTAGAAAAAAGTTAGTTATACCAGTTCTTATTAGTTGCTGCAGTAATCTATTAGTTTGAGTGACAGCTCCTGTGGAAGAAGCCGGTATTATAATTATTTAATAATTATTAAGTAATTCACTGTGTTGGTTTGGGTCACCTGTATAGAACAGCCTATCCACCTTCATGCCAGGCAACTCGTAAGAGTCAAGCAAAGGTCAAATGCCAGCCATAGACTGTCGTGTTTCAGTCCAGAGTGTAGGGTAGCTAGTAGAATTGCATAATTGGCCCAACACCCCAGCCACTGGACTGTGTCACACCTACAATGAAGTCTCTAGGCCACAGTTATCTCTTACTGTCAGGAAAGCTGTCATGCACTGTCTCATCACATAGAAAAAAATAAAAAAATACATTCTTTGTATAATAATACATGCTGACAAGATTATTACATACTTACATCTCAAAATTATCTTAAATCTTAAATAGTGCTTAATAACTATATAATAGCGATTTTTATTTCAGTTTGCTTAATAACTGCTGACAGTGAGATTAATAAATCAAGAATAGCACGCTATGCCCATTATTTAAGAAACATTTTCCCTTCAAATGATGTAAACTTGCTTGAGTTAGCGGCAAAGACAATGGGTCGCATTGCCACATCTCTGGGTATCAAAAGAAGTGAATATATAGAGGTTGAAATCAAAAGGGCATATGATTGGCTCTCAGGAGAAAGAAATGAAGCAAAGCGCATTTCTGCTTGTTTTATTTTAAAGGAACTAGCAATTGCTATGCCCACTTACTTTTTTCAGTATATAAATGAGTTTTTTAATCACATAAAAATTGCTATGAGAGACCCAAAAGAACAAATTAGGGAAGCAGGTGCGAAAGCATTGAGAGCAGCATTTGTTGTAACAACCCAAAGAGAAATACCTGGTCAGCACAGATCACCATGGTATTTACAATGCTATGAAGAGGCTATGGTGACTTTCACTGACCATCTGGCAAGAGAGAGAGGTCTTGGGAGAGATGATTATGTACATGGTGCTATATTAATACTAAATGAACTTTTAAGATGTTCAAATTCTAATTGGGAGAAACAGTACACAACATTAATGCAAAAGCTTGATGTAGACCAAGAGATATCTGATGAAATGTCAAGCTTTTACACTAAAATGCATGTACATTGGTCTTATCAGAATTTTGCTGATGGAAAAAGTTCAACTCCTGCTATAAATGAATCGAGTATTTGTAAGCAATTAATAAGAGAAAAATATGATAAGATTTCTGCTGGTAAGATTATTTTTTATATATTTACTAGAAATTTACTAAAAGTTTGTAACCTACCTCAGGAAATCCATCGAATTAAATAATTTCTAACACCATATTATTGTTATGTTTTTTTGTTTGACTTGGCGTGAAGATATGTATGTATGTATGTATGTACCATATTATTTATATTCTTAATCTAATTCAAATATTTAAGAAATTAAATATTTTAAGTATCTTCACGCCCATATCCCCGAAAAATTAGGCAGAGGTACAACCAAGGCACCCTCGCCTAGCCGAAGACACTAAGCCCCACAATGTGATAGGTGGCAAGCCTATCGCCAACCGGGCACATTTCCAATCCCAACCAACAATTTTTTATTAGAAAATTGGAAAAATCCAATTTTCTTTTTGTTGGCCGACCCGGGATTCGAACCCGGGACCTCACGCAGTCAAGTCCAACACCCGGACCGCTAGACCACAGAGGCGATTTATTTTATTAAATATTTAAGAAAATTAAATATTTAATTAAATATTTAAGGGCTTATATTGAAATTTAAAATTAAATTTAGGCTCCAAAATTTGTTTTTTTTGGTGACTTGTAGTTGTCTGATTTTCAATTAATTAGATTTTGTAAAATCTTATTAACTACTTCTGAGACTGACAATATTCTCAAAGGTTCTATTAATTTTTGCAACAATATTAGAATCACTTACCAATGATCATAGCATTGTATTAGTTTGAACCTTGGCTCATTGCAAAAGGTGTTCTTTAACCTCTTGAATGTGATAGCAGTAAACTAGATTCCAGATTCAACACCACAACCATATTATGTCTATATTTTGATGTAATATACAAAGCGCACTTTTTACATAATCACAATTTATATCAGCCTTTCAAAATCAAAAACTTAATAATAATAATAATAATAATATCTTTATTGTACACAAAACGTTATCACAAACATGAACATAAACAGTACAATGGGCGAGCTTATCTCCAGCAACAGAGATTTCTACCAGCTGACCCGTAAAAAGGAAAAACGGAAACAAACATAAACGTAGACAAGTGTAGATACACAATTTGTTGACTATGAAATACTTAACCAAATAATAATAAATATATATATATATAAACAAATATGTAAATATATACATAAACATATACACGATATACATGAACATAAACGTACGTAAAAAATGTACACATACATAAGTATACATAATTATAAACATAACTAGAAATACAAAGATAAAACAGACAACGATTAAAAAAAAATCAAATTTGTGAGCGATAGTGCTCTTTTAGTAGTTTCTTAAAGACAAGTAATGTTTCACTGGCCCGAATTTTATCAGGTAAAGCATTCCACAGCTTAACAGCACGAACAGTGAATGATTGAGAATAAAAAGCAGAGTTACTAACAGGGAAACGTAACAAGGTTTTAACATGAGGACGACAAGGAGATTCAGTGGAATGTAGGAACTTGTTCAAAAAACAAAAATATTTTAGAATTAAAGATTGTCTACAGATTTTAGTTGTGGAATTTGTCCAGAGATATGCATTTGTTTAATTTATAATTTACAAGCACATGTGGGTTTTTAATCTATAATCACTAATATATTATATATGGGCAAAACTCCTAAATGGACATGTTGGTATTTATTTCAGTTTAGTAAACTCTTATGTTTAATATAAAATTTCATTTACAGATGTAATGGCACAACAAATTTCGAGATCACCTAGTGTACATCAAATGTTATTATTAATTGTCCCAAGATTAGCAGCTTTTAATAGAGAAGCATTTGCAAAAAAGCATTTGAAGTCAACAATTAACCATCTGATTACAATTTTGAGAGGCCGAGAAAAAGAAAAGGCGATGGCATTTACTACATTAGGACTTATTTGTGTTGCTGTAGAGACTGATATACAACCATATCTAGAAAGAATCATTGAAATTATCAAACTTTCATTACCTTCTAAAGACATCCCACGAAAAAAAAGTAATGCAGACACACCTTTATTTAATTGTGTTACATTATTAGGTTTTGCCATGAAAGAAGAAGTTTCAAATGAAATATTAGATCTTTTAGAGCCTATGTGTGCAACTGGTCTTAGTCCTCAGTTGACTACATGTTTTAGAGAACTAGGCTATAATATACCAAGTTTAAAAAAAGAAATCACAGATAAACTTCTTAATATTTTATCTCTAATATTGAGAAAGAAACCTTATTTATCAAATAATAATGAATCAACAACTACCTTTAATCTTCCCAATACGTTATTTGCTGAATCATATGATTCAATTAAGTTAGTTTTAGCCTTACGTACATTAGGCACATTTGATTTTGAGTGGAATAACACACTCATGTCTTTTATAAAAAGATGTACTGATTATTATCTGCAAAGTGAACAACACGACATACGTCTGGAGTCTGTGAAAACAATAGCAAAGCTATTAATTAAAGCAATAGAGAGGTGTTTACAAACAAACTCACGAACTTTACATAATCTTATTGATGAGTCCTTAGCTAAACTTTTGTCAGTGGGAAGATCAGACTTTGATAATGAAGTTAGATACAAAGTATTGGAAATATTTACCAATCCTATATTTGACATGTTTTTAGCATCAGAAGAGCATTTAAGTAGTTTATTTGTTGCAATTAATGATTCTAACAGTGATGTAGGTGAGCTAGCTTTGTGCATTGTTGGAAGACTAAGTAATATAAACCCAAGTTATACAACTCCTACACTTCGTCAGTTATTTGTACAGATTTTAATGGAATTACAATATTCTGAATCAATACGAAATAAAGAACAGTCATTAAACATGGTGAATAATTTAATATCTCATGCTCCAAGACTAACAACACAGTTTGTTGATACAGTCCTTAAAGTACTTGTCCCTAAGTTAAAAGAGGTTAATAGCAGCACCACAATGATATGCAGTATTTTAAAAGCAATTGGAGATATCGCTGAAGTTAATGGTGGTGGAAACGCCATGATACAATGGCTACCCGATTTGATTTCTGTACAACTTGAAATTCTTTCTGATCCAAATCAATCTGAAAAACGAAGTGTAGCTCTTTGGTCATTTGGACAAGTAGTAAGTGCCATTGGCTATGTGGTTACACCTTACATGGAATACCCAAATTTAATGGACATGCTGTTAAATTTTCTAAAATCTGAGCAACAATCTAGAGACAGAAGAGAAACAATACGTGTTTTGGGATTGCTTGGTGCATTAGATCCTTATAAACACCGAGTAAACCAAGGACTAATAGATTTTCAAACAGTATCAACATTAATTCCAATAACTGAAAATTCTACAAGTGATAACTTTGATGCCAATATTAGTGAAATGTTGGTAAATATGTCACCTTTAGTTTTAGATGAATTTTATCCTGCCATAACTGTGGTATCGCTAATGCGTATTCTTAGAGATCCTCAGCTAGCACAACATCACACAGCTGTAGTGCATGCTACAACATTTATCTTTCAAACTCTGGGCATAAAATGTGTTCCCTATATATCTCGTGTTACACCAAGTCTTTTATATGTGATTCGAAACACAGACAATGAGAATTTTAGAGAATTTCTATTAACACAACTAGCACAACTGATATCCGTTGTTAAAATTCACATACGAGCCTATCTGGACGATATTTTTGACTTGATCAGAGAATATTGGACTCCAGATAGTCAGTTGCAGTCAACTCTTATATTACTCGTAGAACACATAACTGTTGCCATTGGAACTGAATTTAAAATATATCTAAGAAAAATATTACCACATATTTTGAGGCTATTAAAGAATGACAAGAGTAAAGACAGATTTTTGACTGAGAAATTGCTATTGACTATTCAGAAGTTTGAGAATAATTTAGATGATGTTCTGCTATCGGTAATTCCAGCGATCACAGCATTGTTTGATGGTAGGAATGTTCCAACTTATATTTCGAAGTTAGCTATGGAGACGATAGAACATTTGTCTATGCATTTGTATTTGCGACCGTATTCAGCAATGCTGATACAAGCCTTAGCAAGAGTTCTAGATAATAACCCTGCATTAAGACAAACGGCAATGGATACACTCTGTGCTTTGATTGTTCAGTTGGGGCGTGAATACATTGATTATATTCCTTCGGTTGATAGAATTTTAATTAAAAATAAAATCCAGTGCCCCAACTATGTTGTATTAGTAACAAGGTTACAAGTTATATCTACATTAGCATCTGATGATGACTACTTAGAAGAAACTCGACTGCGCTTAAGAAATCAAAAGTCTGATGTAAGTGTAGTAAATATCTATTTATTTATTGCTTTGGATTAAAATCTACATAAGCAATGTCCAGTGATATATTTTAGTTATGTATATATCTTAACTTTTATTTGATGCAAAATTCAACTTGCTGTTTTATTTATAATAAAAAAAAGGTGTGTGTGCAATTCACACACGATAGAAGTGAATCTTCAGTAAATCTACAAAAAAATGAGATGAATATATATTTGTGTCTCTTACCTGTCGTTTTTTCCATTGCACCCGTTTTGAAATCACAACGATTCTAAAGAAGTTTAACTTCAATAATGTGTAGTTTATTTCAAAATGACTTTCTGGTTTTGAAATATTGTATATGAAGTCAAGAAATTTGTGTTTTTAGGTTGTGGCTAATAGCGACCAGACTATTCAGAAGCTTAATCTAAATGTTCAAAATTTACGGAAATGTTGGTCTGTAACTAATTTGATATCAAAAGAAGATTGGTTAGAGTGGTTACGCCAGTTAAGCGTGGGCTTCCTTACAGAATCCAACAGTCCTGCTATAAGGTATACTTTGTAACTTAGCTGATAGATATTGTTGGGGCTTTGAAATGACTTATTTAATAAAAGGTGTTAAAATATGAAACAGTTTTAAACTTATACATCACTACATATTATAAAACAGTCCTCTGGCCGCCTCTGTTTGTCTTTTGGCGACAAACTTAAAAACTAATGAACGGGTTTTCGTACTGCTTTCATCAATAGATATAGTGATTACCGAGGAAGATTTAGATGCATAACTAAGGTTTTGTGAAAATTTCTAGAAATATGACGTATGATTTATAGAAACAATATAAAAAATAATTCAGATACAAAAACAAAAAACCCTTAAAAGTCATCTATTTTTTTTAAGAAATTCTTAACTTTATTCAGGTGAAAAATACTCAAAAACACATAAAAAACTAATAACTCGAAAACTGCAAAATTGCAGAACATACATAGGTGTGATTTGGATACCCCAAGGGATATCCTATCTTTGGAATTACGCTTAACACTTCTTTTTGGGACAACCTGTATAGAGTGTCCGCGATTTACGCTGAGTCTGCTATACCGATCATTATGTTACGAGGAAGGTTATAGAATAGTTTTTATTTCATTCACTAAAGGGATCCCCGTGGGAGTAAAAGTCGAAATGTAGATTGGGTTATAATTATTAAACGCATAGTCCGATTTCATTCTATCTTATATTTTTTTATTTGTAGTATGTGTTTTGAGTATTGTCCCATATTTTTTTAAGTCAGAAGCTTTGTGATTCAAAAATTACAGACATAACAACATTCAGTATAAAATGACCAAATAAGTTGAAATTCGGCATGTAGAGAAACATTTGAGCCTACATGTCATCTTACATACATACACATTATCTTCATTCCAAGTCTTGGCCTGTCTTGAAGGCTAGGCAAAGAGTGCCAATTGAATGAAGTTCGCCGGGCAGCCGACTGAATCTGATATATAATCTGTGGGACATTTTTAAACTTATTTACTTATTGTTTTACTGTCTCTTATTTACAGTATATAAAATACCTTTATACCAGTAGTATCTCTACTGATTAAGGATTAAGTAATGTTTTACCTTGTAGATGGTTATTATATTCTTCGTTAGTGTGTGTGTATGTAATATTTGTTTTTTTACAGGGCGTGTTCTACTCTTGCACAAAATTATCCTCAGTTGGCTAGCGACTTATTTAATGCAGCTTTTATGTCATGTTGGACTGAGCTCAGTGAACAACCTCGAGCAGAGTTAGTGGGGGCACTAGAAAGGGCACTCACAGTCCCAGATGCGCCAGAAATCGCACTAGTTGTTCTTAATCTGGCTGAATTTTTAGAACACTGTGAAAAGGGTGCCTTACCCATATCAATCAAACTGCTAGGAGATACTGCAATTTCCTGCAGAGCGTATGCTAAAGCTCTATATTATAAGGTATCAAACATTAACAAATAATCACATTAAAGTACTAAAATGTACAACTTTTGATATACAGTTGAAGTTTTATATTCGAATTTTGTTTATAGGAAGAAGAATACAGGAGGAATCCGTCCACACAAGTTGTCGAAGCACTGATCCATATCAACAACAAATTGCAGCAAAAAGAATCTGCAAATGGTTTACTGGAAAAAGTTATAAGGCAACAAAAGAATGGAGATAATTCATTAAACGTCCATGTACGTTGGTATGAGAAACTACATAATTGGGACCAAGCTCTTGAATTATACAACAAAAAACTAGAAGTAGATCCACAAGACTGTGAATCAAAGTTGGGAATGTTGAGATGTTTGGAAGCTTTAGGCGAGTGGCGAAAGGTTTTTAATAACACAAATGATCAGTGGGAAATTTTGTCAGAGGACATGAAAAAAAAATCCGCGAAAATTGCTGCTGCTGCGTCTTGGGGTTTGCAAGATTGGGAGTCTATGAAGAAATACACGGGATTTATTTCTGAAGATACTCAAGATGGAGCTTTCTATAGAGCTATATTATCAATTCACGATAGCCATTGGTCTGACTCAAGACATTATATTGATAATGCTAGAAGTCTACTTGATATGGAATTAACTGCTCTGGTTGGTGAAAGTTACCAAAGAGCATATGGAGCATTAGTGAATGCGCAATTGTTAACAGAGTTGGAGGAAGTTGTGACGTACAAACTTGTCGAAGAAAGGAGATCTATTATTTATAGAACTTGGTGTACGAGATTGCAAGGTGGTCAGCGCTTAGTGGAAGATTGGCGAAAGATGCTTCAAGTTAGAAGTTTAGTTTTGACACCCCAAGAAGATTTTCAAACTTGGTTGAAATTTGCCTCTTTATGCAGAAAGACTGGTGCCATAAATCAAGCTCATAAAATACTTGCTTCAGTTTTAGGGTGCGATCCACATATAAACGCTGATGTATTGTTAAGAACTCATGATCCAAGAATCATATTGGCATGTAGTAAGAATTTGTGGGATGCTGGAAATAAGAGGTATGCGTACGACGTTCTTCAAAGGTTCGTTGAGAATACTGAGCCTGGAAATGAAGAACATTGCAGATTGCTCGCGCGTTGCCATTTAAAACTTGGGTCATGGTGCGAGTTGCTTCACGAAATAAACGAATTATCAATTCCAGAGATATTGAGAAATTATTATTCAGCTACCGTTCTTGCTCCAGATTGGTACAAAGCTTGTCATGCATGGGCTTGTATGAATTTCGAAACGGTATTGTTTTATAAACAGCTAGACAATGTATCTGACAGTAGTATAGCGGGTGGGTCGAGTGATAAAAAAGTGTCTAAAGTTGAATTTGTTAATACTTATACAATACCGGCCATAGAGGGATTCTTTAAGTCGATTAGTTTATCAAACGGTAGTGTTCTTCAAGATACATTACGGCTTCTTACGCTGTGGTTTGATCATGGCCATAATCCAGCCATTTATGATGCCTTATTTGAAGGTATAAGGCAAATCGATGTTAAGATATGGTTGCAAGTAATCCCTCAATTGATAGCTCGAATTGATTCTCCGAGGAGTTTAGTTGCTAAATTGGTTCACATACTGCTGATTGACATTGGAAAGTTACATCCGCAGGCTCTAGTGTATCCTTTGACTGTTGCTACCAAATCTTCATTTGTGACGCGTAAAAGTGCCGCCAACTATATACTTAAAACAATGTCCACCCATTCCCAACAGTTGGTCAGTGAAGCAGCTGTAATATCTGAAGAATTGATAAAAGTGGCAATGTTGTGGCACGATCAAGTTTACACCGCGCTAGAGGATGCTTCAAGGTATTATGCCAGTATTTATTGATACTAAAATTTATTTTGTGGTATTTTGCATACAGACATTCAAGTGACTGGTATTCCATTTTTTTGTTTTATCCAGATTACCCCCTTTCTTCAGATTATTATAAAATGTCAGCTGTTGTTCAAGGCTTTTTTAATTATCGGCCCTGGGAACCTGTTACTAAATGCAATTTATGTAAAAAGTAGCCTACTTCATTACTTCACTTCTAATCTATATTAAAACTGAACATACAAATTTAAATACTCGCATTTATTACACTATTAGAATTCATGAATTGTTAATTGACACGTTAATGAATAGTGAGAAAAGAAAGTGTGTTTAATTAGATACATATTTCTTCATCTACACTGGAAAACGGAAGTTGAATGAGTATTTGAGATGGAAATCTTTTTAATGTTATTAATAGTACTCATAATTTTTAGGTTATATTTTAGCGAAAAAGACTATAGAGGAATGTTTAGAACATTAGAAAAAATGCACGCTATGTTAGATCGACCTCCGGAAACGCTGAAGGAGGTATCATTTTTGCAAATGTATGGCCGAGACCTACAAGAAGCGCAGCGTTGGTGTGATCTCTATAAGGTGTGTACTGTCATAATTTTCTATTATCTCTATTAGGTTCTACTCTGGCACATAAGTAAGTTTCTGAATATTTGTTATAGTGATGTAATTAACGTGTTTGACTTTTTTCAAATTTAAAACATGTCGTAATAATAATTATTGAAGTTAAACTTCTTTAGAATCCTTGTGATTTCAAAAAGGGTGCAACGGAAAAACGACAGGTAAGAGACACAAATATATATTCATCTCATTCTTTTGTCGATTTACTGAAGTTTCACTTCTATCGTGCGTGAATTGCACACACACCTTTTTTTTGTATCTCACAGAAAGTTTGAATTCAATTTTAAAAAGTTTGAAAAAAACGTCTAATTTTAATTTACTTTCATCTAAATTAAAAATTGTAGAAGCGTTGATTGGAGCCTGATTAGAAACAACACAGTTTGTTTGCAATATATTATTTTTTGCGACATAATTTAAACTGATAATAAACAGGAAAGATTTGATAGTTTGCGTGTATGTTTGTATTTAATAGGCTTTTAACTACTGGACCGATTTGAAAAAGTATTTTACCATTAGAAGCAGAGACTATCGCTGAAAATGGGCTTCGTTATTTCTATAAGGAAAAGTTCTAGTCTTGGGCTGTTTGAATAATAAAAATAAGAAATGATAACTTGAAAAGTAAATATATATTCCTATCTGTTGTGGTTTTGTTGAGAGTGCATGAAACGTGTTGGTAAAGGAGAGCAATGACGAGCGCTGCCTGAACGAGGCCTGGGAGCTGTACTGCCTCGTGGTGCGGCGCATCGGCGGGCAGTTCCGCGCGCACACGGCGCTGGAGCTGGCGTACGTGAGCCGCCGCCTGCGCGCCTGCCGCGACCTGCAGCTGGCCGTGCCCGGCTCCTACGCGCCCCACGCGCCGCTCGTGCGGATCGCGACTCTGCACGACCACCTGCAGGTACCTGCACCTGCACAGTGCACTTTTGTAGAATAGACCATCTGCCTTCCTGCCAGGCAGCCGTCACTAACACCGTGGCATCTGACTAGGTGGTGACCACCGTCTTACCTATTCCTGCCGCCATAACGTCATCACGTGTTCCGGTTTGGAGGGTAAGGTAGCCGGTAAACTTACTTTTGCTCGAGGCCTAACATCCCGGCCTCAGGTTGGCAACGCACCATTACCACCTTTGGTGTCTCTAGGCGGCGTGAATTTCTTTCCATCAGGAAATCCGTCTGCTTGTTTGCCTTCCAATACCATAAAAAAATAATAATAACATTGTCCAGGACCCGCAGAGTGGCATTATAAGTCCTTTGTAATAGTAAGACTAGCAGTAAAATATAGAATAGTGTTGTGTACAACTTTTATATAATAAGCTAGCGACTCCGCTGGCTTTGCTCGGGTGAAGCAACGTTCAACCAAAGAAACGAGAAATGAGGATTGGGGACGGAAAGGCCCTAATAGTAACAACCTGCTATAATTTCATTAATTAGTTATGATTTAATACCATTGTTAATAAATGTTTTTTTAAGGTAATCAAATCGAAACAACGTCCGCGTCGGTTAACAATCGAGGGTTCTGACGGAAAGCAGTACATGTTCCTTTTGAAGGGCCACGAAGATTTACGGCAAGATGAACGCGTGATGCAGCTATTTGGACTTGTAAATACTCTGCTGCAATCTGACACAAACACATATAGGCACGACCTTGCCATACAGAGGTACGCTGTGATACCCCTCTCGCCGAACTCGGGGCTAATTGGTTGGGTGCCACAATGTGACACGCTGTACAATTTGATAAGTGACTACCGAGACAAGAAGAAGCCTAATAAAATAGCCTTGAATACTGAGCAGCAAATTATGACGCGGATGGCTTCAGATTATCAAAAACTGATGTTGAAACACAAGGTATGTATCTATAATTTTCTTTCGATGAGTTTAAGAAAAGAAGGGTTACATAATCACGAACTAATAGTTTTGAGTAGCTTGAAAATATATGAAAGTTATTTTTGAAATTGTTTTTTTAAAGACAAAATTTTTTATTGTGGCCTAAACGATAATGGTCTCTTTTTATTGATTTCCTTATGTAAGGAACGCGTTTTTCTTTCCGAAGTTTACATAAATTGAAATTTGAATTTGAATTATTGTGTAAATCACAATCTAATAGTTTTGAGTAGCTTAAAAATATATGAAAGTAATTTTTAAAATTGTATTTTAAATACAAAAAAATTTTCGTATCTTCAATGATAATTATCTCTTTTTATTGATTTCCTTATGTAAGGTACGCGTTTTTCTTTCCGAAGTTTACATGAATTTCACGTTAGCGTCTTTTATTCGCTATTTGCGTACTTCGTTTCTATGGAATAAATAACTCAAAAAAGAAAAAATGCAATAAGTATCTCTTTTTCATGTATCCTTCAAAATATTTTTATTAAAACAAAAACTGGACTCTATTTATTCTTTAAATCCAGACATTATGATCCTCAAAATCTTAAAATTTATAACCGCTAACATGTCAGTAGCATAACCAGCATAATTTCAGACTCTGACTGTGGTACTTGAACTTCATGTTTATAAGTCTCATTGACAATATATTATGTTTACATAACATTTAAACGCACTTAAATTACAAAAACTAATTTTAACTTCAATATTGTTGTGTCAAATAAAAAAAAAACT
>NJDC01000950.1:64449-77919 GCA_002245475.1 Calephelis virginiensis
TATCTATAATTTTATTTCGATTAGTTTAAGAAAAGAAGGGTTACATAATCACAAACTAATAGTTTTGAGTAGCTTAAAAATATATGAAAGTTATTTTTAAAATTGTTTTTTTAAAGACAATTTTTTTTATTGTGGCCTAAACGATAATGGTCTCTTTTTATTGATTTCCTTATGTAAGGTACGCGTTTTTCTTTCCGAAGTTTACATAAATTGAAATTTGAATTTGAATTATTGTGTAAATCACTATCTAATAGTTTTGAGTAGCTTAAAAATATATGAAAGTAATTTTTAAAATTGTATTTCGAATACAAAAAAATTTTTCGTGGCTTCAACGATGATTATCTCTTTTTATTGATTTCCTTATGTAAGGTACGCGCTTTTCTTTCCGAAGTTTACATGAATTTCACGTTAGCGTCTTTTATTCGCTATATGCGTACTTCGTTTCTATGGAATAAATAACTCAAAAAAGAAAAGAAGCAATAAGTATCTCTTTTTCATGTATCCTTCCAGTATCAAAATATTTTTATAAAAACAAAAACTGGACTCTATTTATTCTTTAAATCCAGACATTATGATCCTCAAAATATTAAAATTTCAGTACATGTCAGTAGCATAACCAGCATAATTTCAGACTCTGACTGTGGTATTTGAACTTCATGTTTATAAGTCTCATTGACAATATATTATGTTTACATAACATTTAAACGCACTAAAATTACAAAAACTAATTTTAACTTCAATATTGTTGTGTCAAATAAAAAAAAACTCATTATCAAGTATAGCTCAAAAGTCGGATCTTGATTAAATTAGCTTATCCAGTAAAAATGTTACACAATGAGATCATCTTATTAGAAGTCAGAAGAGGAGGAGGATAAGGACTAGTATCTCACTCGTTGTGGGTTATCTTAATTATGTCTAGTATTCCGCATCGTTCCATATTTAGGAATAGACGCGTATGCAACAACCAATAGCAAACGGCTACAATTTGCGCGAACATGCGCTGTTGTATTAGTTTTTTTGCCATAAAAAAATAATTTCCTTATTCCTTTCAAGTTATAAACTTGTTGGATCCTGTAATCATAAAATTTGTAGGTTGAAGTCTTCGAATACACCCTATCACAAACCCCGGGCAATGACTTGGCCAGGTTGCTTTGGCTCAAGAGCCCATCAGCCGAAGCGTGGTTCGAGAGGCGCACCAACTACACCAGATCGTTAGCTGTGATGAGTATGGTGGGGTATATTTTGGGTCTCGGTGACCGGCATCCATCCAACATCATGTTGCACCGGGTTACTGGAAAGGTGCTACATATTGACTTCGGGGACTGCTTCGAGGTGACACAGACAAGAGAACGGTTCCCGGAGAAAATACCGTTCCGATTGACGAGGATGTTGATCACTGCTATGGAGGTAAGTAATTAATACTTAAAAATGTTTATTTATCCAAATTAACTTTGTCTATTTATGAATTTGGCTGAAGTTAAATAAGTAGTCATTCTACGAATTTATCTAAAAAGTTTAGTGTGTAGAGTCTTTCGATGATTAAATATTTTTATTCCTCCAAATGAACTCTTTATTTATGAAGTTAGCTAAAACATTTGGTAGTTAGAGGCTTTCGATGTTTAATAATATTTGTTTATCCAAATGAATTTTAAAGTTGAGTGTAGAGGGTAAACGCAAATTCTATATTATAAAATCTTTAAAATTTATAGAAATTTATCCCAAGCACAGGGCAAGTGCTAAAATAAAAATGCGTAAGCGCAAGAAGCTTAACATACTTTCACCGAGTTGGCAACCATTATTACATTACTAAAATGCGCCATATTTTTTGAAGTGAAAACTTCTTTAGCGGCATTGCGCACTTTTTTGGAATGGGTAAAAACTTCTAAACTCGCGTCAGATCGTCAGAACGTAAGACGGTGCACTGCGCTTGGGCGAATAAGACTGCGCGAAATCTAAAATAAATCGTAGATTCATTGCTGTTTTTGTATTGCTTAGATATTTCCGAAGAATATAGGATGCGCAATGGATTACCATTACATTCTCACAGATAGCAGATACGTATAATATGAACAGACATTGCTGTATTTGTTCAGTGTTGTTGTACAGATAATATGACGACGCTCCTAGCCGTCACGTGGTCTTACTTTAGCGAGTTTTTGTCAAGCCAAACGGAGGTTATTGATATGAAAGTAATATTTGTGCATAAATGATAGTACTTTCATACTGATAATTAAATCAATTCGTGCAAAATTATTCCCTAACCATTCCAAAACGTCAAAAATGCACAACGTTAATATTCAAGTTTTCACTTCTGCCGGTACTCCCGGAGTGCAACCCGTCTTTTTTTTACCATCACGATACCTGTCTCCTAGTTTACCTCCCGAATATTAAAAGCATTAAATATTTTGTAATTAAAATTTTGCTTATTTTTTAATCATAACATGGCAATCTAATAAACATGGTTAGTTTTTCATTATAAATGATAAATTTTTGCAGAAAAGATAACGTCTTCCAATATTATATGTATCAAAAATATTCAGTATATTATATCAAAAATAGGTAACGATATTCTTAACGTGCCTTGAGGAGAGAGAGAGAGAGAGAGAGAGAGAGCCATAGACATTATTTGTATACTTTTAATATTTATATAGCTTAGACAAGTTACCAGTTAAAATTTTTACATATCTGAAAATCGATATTTAGATATTATTCACACTAATTTAATTCCTTCATTTTAGGTGACCGGAATAGAGGGGACGTATCGTTTTACATGTGAATCAGTAATGCACGTCCTCCACAAACATAGAGACAGTGTGATGGCAGTATTAGAAGCGTTTGTCTATGACCCTCTCCTCAACTGGAGGCTTATAGACAATGATAGACACTCTATCACAGAATCTACTTTCTCTTCTGATATTGATTCATCATACTCCTTGCCGAGTCGAAGTAGAAATCATCTCCATTATGAGTCAGTGGAAATGCCACCAGAATCTAATTTGAATAAGCGAGCGCTTGCAATATTAAACAGAATAAGGGATAAATTAACGGGAAGAGACTTTCCCCATATAGAAGCTGTTGTAAGTGTGCCGAAACAAGTGGAGTTGTTAATAAAGATAGCGACGAATAATGAGAATTTATGTCAATGTTATATTGGATGGTGTCCATTCTGGTAGTGTTTTAGCTATACATATATTATACATATTTATAGTTTGTACGCTGAGATTTAGTAAATATTATAATAACGTCTCAGAACCTCAGCGACCGTCGCTCAATTCTATTACAGGCGTCGCTTAACGAAGCGCGCATCAGTTTCATGGTACAAGGCAATCAGATGTTTCGTGCGGACACGGCAGCCATGTTGCGGTTGTCATTAATTTTTCAGCAGTTCCAGTCAAAAAGGCTTCACAATATAAACCTCTTTTTAGAATTCCTATAAATTGTAGAAAAATTAAAAAAAAGTAATTAGTCGCTCGTAAATATTTTGAATGTCATATATATCAGCGAATGAATTATAATTATGATTTAATTAAAGTAATATTCATTTAAATAATAATTATAATCGCCGAAATCATACTCATTGGTACATAATTGAAATTGAACACGAATGTTGTTTCGTCCACTAGACCATTAATCAGAGTTAATTAACGTTCATATTTCAAAGCCTAATTGATAAAGTGTTCCTAATTAACGAAAAACATTTCGTTGTAAATGAGCCACTTACTTTTTTTGTGTGCTTGTTAATTTCAACTTAATTTATTGTTAGTTTTTTTTGTTTAGTAATTCACAAATAGGGAGTTCGTACAATGCGAGCAGTGGCGTAATAAACAAGTGAGGGGCCTGTAGCGAATGATATCGCGGGGACCTTGATTTTAAACTCAGCCCAGGCGTGGACAGTTAGTTTTAAAGAAAAAAAAGTATCTTCACGCCCATATCCCCGAAGAGGTAGGCAGAGGTACAACCAAGGGACCCACGACTAGCCGAAGACACTAAGCCCCACAATGTGATAGGTGGCAAGCCTATCGCCAACCGGGCACATTTCCAATTCCGACCAACATTTTTTTAAATTAAAAAATTGGAAAAATCCAATTTTCTTTATGTTGGCCGACCCGGTTAGTTTTATTTCCATCAAAACATAATTCTGTTTAGGTGGAGTTGGAGCTTTTTTTAAGTTTTGTTTTTTTATGATACTGGAAGGCAACAAAGCAGACGAATTTCCTGGTGGTAAGAAATTTACGCCGCCTAGAGACACCAAAGGTGGTAATGGTGTCTTGCCAACCTGAAGCCGGTATGTTAGGCCTCGAGCCAAAGTAGCTTTACCTGCTACCTTACCCTCCAAACCGGAACACGTCATGACGTTATGGCGGCAGGGATAAGTAAGGCGGTGGTACCTATCCGGGCGAGTCGCTGCGAAAACTCGACCACCTAGTCAGATGTCACCGTGTTAGTGACGGTAAGCCTATGCTCGCCTTTTACGAAGGTCTATCCTGCAAAGGCGCTCGGACCAACACGGGGAAAAACACAGTGCAGAGAATCAGTAATTGCTGTCCCTGCTATAAGGTTAATTTGACACTGGACACATGTGTCGACCGCCTCGTTTGTCGAGGGGTTTGCTTACATGCCTAACTTAACCGACTAACCGCGAGGTTCGGGTACGATTCACAATGGGGGCTGCCATCTGTTTGATGAACATTTAGATGTTTACATTTCTGAGTCTGTTAGTTTATTAAATTTATTCTGGTATCTATATAAGTATTTCTATGTCTTAGTATCTTTAGCTATCATCCATAACAAGAATAGATATAATTTGCTTACTTTGGAGCTAAATTTAATTGGAAGTATATTTTGTCCAGGGTTTTATTTTTATTTATTCATCAAGTTATCTTTGTACGCCTAGATAAAGGCGAAATTCCATGCTATGGTAAACATGTGGATCAGGGGTCTTACTAGAAACGTATTTAACGACCTAGTTATGAAAGATAATAAATAGACAAACATTAAACGAAACCTTATTTTGATAATACGACAAAGTACCGCAATTCGCTTTCTGAAACGCTCGCAGAAAAATACTAGTTAGGAAAGGTCTAGTGGTAGCAGCAATTATAGAAAAGTCTTGGGCGCGAAATCCTGCAGGGCTAAGTAACAAGAATTATGTATCTCTCTCTTCACGAAAGTAGTCAAACTTTGTCAGTTTTATTAAAACTTCGACAAAATAAGTAAACTTAGTAACTCAAATTTTAAAACGATAGAAGATAAAATCTCGTATTGTGCATGTTAATAATGAGAACTGCAATACATACAGAATTATAGGTCATCTGTAATTCTTTAGAGAGAAAATGGCTCTCTACTTGCGCATACTAGGTCTGCTGCTGGAATGATTAAGTGAACAGTTAAATAGAACGATCCCACCTACTACGACATTAATGCCCTTGGCTAGTTACATTTGTACTGGTTTTACTTATTAAACCTCCAATACTTATTAAGTGCTATGTAAAATATCCTAATCCACCCATGAATTGAAACCCATGTGATTTTTTTGTCTTTCTAAGCATCTGACTGGTTTAATTTGTACTAACATTGAGTTTTAGTTAGATATAATTTTGTATATAATATTTATTTAAAACCTAAGTATTTAGTTTAAGATTTACTATTTAAGTACCTATTTGGTTCATATACTTGTTAAGTATCCGACGTTATGATTCTTCGCTTTTAAGAAAATATGTACAGTTGTTTTTGAATATATGATTACTTGTTTGTGTGATTTTCTTTTATTCTTGGTGTCTTTTATTAGCGACTCGTTTTGGCTTAATACGGGCAGTGATTACGTAAACGTTAATTAGATTGCTTGTTTGCGATAAATGATTTTTCCTTTGTAAATATGTAAAGGCGTTTACTGTGAATATATTTAAACCCAGGTTTTCTAGCTCTGGCGCACTAGTTACCCGATTTGAATCGCCAATTTGGAATATGGTTGCCGTTTGAAATCATCACTTAAACAGTATTAAAAATCACAAGTTTTATTTAGGTGTGAACTGATCACTGACCTACCATAATGTTTCATTTACAATCGATTGTTATGGTATTACACTACTATGTAGCATCGTCTTTCGAACACGGGTATTCCCCCAAAACAAAGAATATTGTAATTAGGTACCTACTTATTAAAACAACCATTCATAAAAATATAAGAATGTATATTATGAATCCATTTCCCCAACACGCCCGCTGTATCACGTCGAATCTACGTCCAAATTAATTATTGTAATCTTTATCTGCTGTTATGTGATAACGCTGTCCTTTGTATAACTTACAAATGATAGTGGAAGCAGTTGAGATAGTTTGGTACACACCACTTTATCCATTGTTGGTTTGCTTAGGTAAATTTCGATATCGCCATCCGAACCACAGAACTCACTTAGCGTTTGTCTGCAAACGCCGCACGGTGCTGTGAATGAGTCTTTTTGATGGGCCACAACTGCTACTGATTTAAATTTGAGATATCCGTCACACACGGCTTTGGGTACGGCTGCACGCTCAGCACAAATGCTCGGTGTCATCGCACTGTTTTCTATATTACATCCTGTGTACACTTTGGAATCCTCTTCAGTAAGTATCGCGGCACCCACAGCAAAATTAGAATATGGAATATATGCTCTCTTTCGTATTTCTACTGCATCTTTTATTAGATTTTGAATATTTTCACCTGCAAGTTCAAAATAAATCAGGTACAGCTGATGTTAGAGTGCTGTGAGCAACTATCCCCGGTAGGGATCCTCGGCCTTACCTATTCCTGCCGTCATAATGATTCTGTCATTTTCCGGCCCGAAGGGTAGGGTAGCCGGTAGAAATTTGCCTTGCTTGCCTTACACAATAGGCCCTGGCCTAGGCCTTAGGGCTTTATGTAAGCATCTCGGCCACAGGACAGCGACGCACATATTGTAATTTCTATAGTGTCTGTAGGCCATGGTTATCTCTTCCCAGCAGGAGAGCCGTCTTTTTATCCGCTGACCTCTCGCATAAAAAAACAGCATTGTAACTCGATTGTGTAATAATTCAAAATAGTGTAGAGAAAAGTAATTAACTTTTGTTAAATTTTTTGGGTCAATAAATAAATTAAGTAGGTGTGCATTAATAACTGGTCGTTTAATGTAGTATCGCGTCAATCACTTTTCATTTACATAAGGTATAAATAACAATTTGTTGCTGTTTGAAGTTAGGAATGTACGGCAATATATACAAGTTTTGTGTATTTGTCCTAAATCCGCCTGATGAAAGCGTAAGATTAAAGGAATTTTAAGAGATTAAAAGGCAAACAAGCAGGGAAATATACTGGTTATAAAAAAAAGACGGTTATACCAAAACTTTTAACAGTGTATTGTTAAACTAAGGCTGGTACGTTTGCGTAAGTTTACCGGTTACCAAATCTTTCATACGAAAACAAGACAGTGGTGAGCACTCACGTTATGTCGGCTCATATGCTAAGCTAAAAATACGACAGTGGCTAGAACTCACATTATGTTGACACCTATCTACGCTAAAAGTTTCATTATAATCTGAAAAATAGCATAAACTGTTCTTAAAATACCGAAATTGAGAGAAAATTTCAGTCTTTGTATAAATACCGAATATTATGCAAATAACTCGTTGAGGCAGATTATGCAACAGAGTCTAAATAACTAGGTATGTAGGTGTACAGGTTTGTCTTAGGGTGCAGTAAAGCGGCCTTTCTAATAAAATACAATGGGACAAATCACATTCAACGTTTTTATGGATTGCGTTCAAGAAAACACTTGCTTATTTAGTTTTTAATTTTTGGCTTAAGTCATACGTCCCTAGGTATTTTTTGTGCAAACATACTTCTGTATTAGAAAGCTATTTATTGTTCATTATAAATTAATTAGTATCCACATCAAAATATGCAAAGTAGGTACTACTTATCATTTAAAAATACAGTCAATACATTCTTAATAAAAAAATAATTATATTGTTATGAATAACCATTCGATTTTTACTGCGATCTTCCAAGTTCATAGAAAGGTACTTAAGCCTTTTTTTTTGAAATGGCTAAAATGTTGCTTATAGCGAGGATTTTACAACTTCACCAACTATTAAAAGGTAAGCCGCGATTGCAGTCACGAATGTATTTTGAGGCATATTCTTTTTTGATGTCTATCACATATTTTGTATATTGTACTAGCAGTTTATGTTTAATTTAGTTTAATTGATATATAAGTATTACTGAATGCAACTTTGCGCGTAAAATTCTTACTTTCTTTAGTGCTAAATGTGCAAATTTAGTTAATGTGCAAATGTGGGTCAAGGCGCAAACAAATGTCTATATAAATATTCTGCAAATTCTGCTAATGGGATTGATAGGTTCCTACCTACTGTTTTTATTTTTGTTTGTACACAATCATCTATAGATATGTTCTTAGTTTGAACCATGTTAACAAAATATATTGATTACCTGTATATGTACTTACTGAGAGAACTAAATCCAACAATTTTAAAACTCTCCATTTGCGAGCTCTATCGTAAATTGTGGCACTGGAAAAATGTAGGCGCGTACTTCATTCGTAGCGGTCACCGGCCAACTGATTACTCGTAATGATAGTTGATTAGATACGCGGCATCGTGATTGAAAGTCTCTTATTCTTTGATAACATAAATTAATTTACTTCTGCGACGTGCCCATTTACTGATTGACGCGCAGCTATTCCAAACCAAAGCAGATAAATGTTTATCGTAACTGTCGGAGCGTAGGGTAGGCAGTAAACTTGCCTAAGCCTAATATACTGGTCACAAGGCAGCGACGCACCAATAACATCATTGATGTCTATAGGCCACGGTTGTCTCTTGCCATCAGCAGAACCGTGTGCTTTGTTCACTGACCTCTCACATAAAATTAAAGTCGATATAAATCTCACTTTCAATAAGGATACTTTGTTTTTAATTCCGATATATGAAAGGAACATATTTTTCAGGATACTGAAGTTGAAATGAGTCAGGAGAAGAGACACTCCCCGTTTTAACTACGAGTAAATAGAATAGACCATCTGCGTCTTTGCCAGGCAGCTCGTAAGAGGCGAGCACTGGTTAAAAATGGGTCGGTACCTACAAGACCACAGGCGGTAGAGTGGTGTGCAGGAATTTACCCGAGTAGGGATCTACCGCCTTACCCATAATGACTGTCATGTTATGGTCCGGAGGGTAGGGTAGCCGGTAGACTGGCACATTAGGCATTCCATCCCAACCTGAAGATAGCGGCGCACCTTTAATATCTATGGTGTCTATAGGCCACGATTGTCTCTTACCATTAGGAGAGCCGTGTACCTACTTGTTCACTGACCTATCACATAAAACAAAATATTTTTCCCCGTGTCGATCCGAGCTCCTTTGCAGAATAGATCAGCTGCCTTCCTGCCTGGCAGCTTATGAAAGGCGAGCATAGGCTTACCGTCACTAACACCGTGACATCTGACTAGGTGGTAATGTTTCGCAGCGACTCACCCTAATTGGTACCACCGCCTTACCTTTACCGCCATTACGTCAACGCTTGGCGTTGACGTGTTCCGGTTCGGAAGATAAGGTAGCCGGTAAACTTACTTTTGCTCGAGGCCTAACACCCCGGTCTCAGGTAGGCAACGCATCATTACCACCTTTGGTGTCTCTAGAAGGCGTGAATTTCTTCTTCCAATATCATAAAAAAAAGATAGGTATATTCAAAATTACATAACAAAAAATAAAGATTTAGGTAAGTATATGCTGCATACAAAGACCCAACCGGAAATATAAACTGTAAGTCCGAGCGCGGGCCTTGTACTCTCCACGTCACATTGACCCTGGAGTTATAGTGGCTGGTTGCCAGCAATGTGATTTCATATAATATAGTCGTGGTTTGTCATTGCCTTTGACTCATCAATTTACGGGTTGGAAATTATAAAATTAATATTGCCCTCATCGGTAGCCATAGGGGCCGGGAGCTGTGACGACGACCTCGAATTCCAAGCAACGGATTCGCGCTTAAGTGGGTCGAAAATGGTTATTTAAAAATTTAACGTAAATAATCCTAAAAAAATTCTAACCCCAACCAAACCAATATGTATAGTGACTAAGAACCGTCAACACATGGATAGATCTCCATAAACTGTACCAAACTGTACCTAGGTACGAATTATCTCTATCACGTCAGCTTTCGAATAAAAACTACGCACACCTAAATCCGTTCATATGCTCATGAAATACGATGCCACACATAGACATGTCAAACTTGTAACACCCCTCGTTTCGCGTCGGGAGTTTAAAAATGGATTAGTCATGGACACGGCCGTGTTAACGTGAATACATTTATGTAACATGTAATACATAGTTTTATTTGAAACTAGACGTTTGCCCGCGACCTCGTTAGTGTAGAATAGTTACGATTTTCATACAAACTTTCGTATCTCATGTATCTTCGGCTGCACGTCCTATCAGATCCTCCGGATCCGTTAACCGCGGCAAACGCAAGCCTCACTTCCAATCCAAACCCAGGGCTCCTGGATGCTGGCACCCTTAAGTATGAATTTTGACATAGTATACATATAGATGATACTAACACAAAAAACAAAATAACTAATTTACGTTATCAGAAATATTAAATTTCCCTTATAATTTTACCCCACACTTTTTTGAACCACAATATTTAGAAATTGCGACCTCGTCTGTACCTGTCATATACTGACCAATTAATGACCAATTATTTGAGTAATTCATTGGGTCATTATACAGACTTGGGGGTGCCCAAGTCCATTTTGTCACCTTAATTTTTTTTTAATTACGAATATCTATGAAACAGCGCCTGACCAAATTCTGAAATATACTGACCAACTATGACCTTTTAGTGACCAATTATACGTAATACTATTTTTTTTGGTATGTGCGATCAGGGGTGCCAAAAGTTGTATATTGACCTTGAATTTTTATTTTCCATTTTAAGAAAAACCGAGCCTGACACAATTCTGGACTATACTGACCATTTAAGACTGGTATGCGACGAACCAGATGCGATTACCAATCGCAAATTTGTATTTGGTTATTTTTCGAGTTAAAAAATAACTCAACAATTTTCCTAACTTTTTAGGGTAATTTAGGAGATTTTAATTTGATAAAATCAAATCATTTAAACAATTAGAAATTCTTGGTTCATATTTAAAGTTATTTTGTTTTATCTATAGATAATACTAACACAAAAATCAAAATAATTGTTTTACGATATTAAAAAAAAAAAATCCCGTAAATTTTACCTCACACTTTTTTAAACCACAATATTCAGAAATTGTGACCTCGTCTGTACCTGAAATTTAATGACCAATTATTTGAGCAATACATTTGGTCATTATACGGACTTGGGGGTGCCAAAGTCCATTTTGTGACCTTGAAATTATTTAAATTACGAATATCTATGAAATAGAGCCTGACCAAATTCTGAAATATACTGACCAATCATGACCTTTTACAGACCAATTATATATATGTTATATAATACAAATTTTTTTGGTATGTGCGATCAGGGGTGTCAAAAGTTGTATATTGAAATTGAAATTTTATTTTTGCATTTGAAGAAAAACCGAGCCTGACCAAAATTGTTTTACCTTTAGTTATTGTTCTGAGATACTGACCAATTACTGACAAACTATTTAAGACATTAAAATATCAAAATTCAAACTTAGGGGTGCCAACATCCAGGAGCCCTTACCCAGGGTTGTTGCTGATGCAGGTTTTTTTAACATCAGCTGATGCTGATGCGGATACTGATTTAATGAAAAAAATATATGTTGACGGACATATATGTAGGCAGAGTAGTTTCCCCACGATTAGCCTTAGGTACTTTAGGCCCACAATGTGATAGTTGGCAAACCTATCGTCGACCAGACACTTATCTAATCCACGGGCAAGTTTGGTTTAATTACGAGAACAATCCTTTCCAAAAATAGTACATCTTTATATACTAATGTAAAGTACTTTCATACTTCACATTTTGGTGGCGAAGGCATTATTTATAAAACTATATCTCACCAGAAACATTTCATGTAAAATGTTACCAAGACAACCACGTAAGTTTTGCCCTGTGAAAAAGATAACAGATCTCATGTAGAATCTACACAATCTAACTCTATCGAACCAAACTTCACAAATTCTACATATCGTTTCGCTGCCATCGTGGAGGTGATGCGAATATTCAGTTTCTGAAGTAAGTCACGAAACAGTCAAGCCATACATTATTATTGATGCCTAGAATTTGTGTAGTTAGGGTCGGTAGAGTTAGGCCGTGTAAATTCAGAAACTTGGCTCTACATGAGAACTGATATCTTTTCACAGGGCAAACCTTATAGTTATGTAGTAGCAAAGACAATATTTTACTAATCTCTGGTAGTAGTAAATTCGGAAGCTTGGCTCTACATGAGAACTGATATCTTTTCACAGGGCAAACGTTATAGTTATGTGGTAGTCTTGGCAACATTTTACACGAAATGTTTATGGTTTGATTTCAGTTCTTTTTATAAGTTGCTAGGTAATCTTTGAGCACCTATTTTTTTCCTTTTGTTTATGTGCAAGAAATACACCCCGTATTTCTTGCAAATCAACAGTTCCGGTTTTCACATCTCATTCTCTGTCTTTTTTTTCTTTGATAGTTTATTGTTCCATATACCATTTTCCGCTAAATCAGGGTGATATTTCACTCCCCAATTTTAGAGGATGGGGGCGAAAGTCATTAGTTTATCTGGAAGTACGGTAGTGTTTTTTGTATTCTGAACTTTCGGCTATCTAGCACTTCAGGAAGTACCCTAACATTTTAGTCTCAAACAAACCATCGTCTTCCCATTTTAGAAGACTACCTAGTCATGACCATGGTGTTAGCGTTAAATATGCATGCTTTTGTAGAACTGTGAGTAAATCAAACTATAATTTTTCGTACGTAAGCTATCGTATTTATTTATACGCTTCGCCTAGGCCGTTTTAGTATTTAAAAAGGTGATGAGTTTTGTCACCGATCCTTAGGAATGCCACCATCACAGATACCCCTGTCACCGCCTTACTTATTCCTGACAATGATGTCAGTGCTTCTTACTGGCATATTTAAGTTTAGAACCTTTGGTTACATTTTACAAATGCCCATCCCAGCCTCAGGTATACATAAGACAACTCACCATTAACATAATTGTTGTCAATAGACGATCAACGTGTAACTGGCCTTTCAGCCAAAACCGAACTTTGCTCTTAGTTTCGGACAAAACCGTAAATATAAGTTACATAAACATGTTAAAAATTCTATTGATACTGATATCAAATGTACTTTCAACCTTAATACGAGGGGCCTTCCATAATAACTTAGCCTCATCGCCCCATGGCGTTGTTGTTACAAAAGAGTTTTACTATCGTGCAGTAAATACTTTTTGAAGTCTATCAAGTAGTTTTCAGTCTTTTCCCTTC
>NJDC01000950.1:78414-90785 GCA_002245475.1 Calephelis virginiensis
CCCAAATCTGAAAAAGTCACTCGCCGGCAAAAGATTTGGGTCAAATGATGAGGTCATCGCCGCCGCAGAGGCCTATTTTGAAGACCTCGGGAAATCGTATTTTTTTGACGAGTTAAAAAAGTTGAAGCATCGCTGGTCCAAGTGTGTTGAATTGAAAGGAGTTGAAAAATAAATCTTTACTTTCTCAAAATTTTCTTTATTTTTTCTTAGGCTAAAAATTTATTGAATGGCCCTCGTATTATTTCATACTCATACCTACAGCAGTGACATAAGCAAATAGTAGTGTTAAATAAAGTAATACTGAAAAAAAAGGTGTGTGTGCGATTCACACACGATAAAAGTGAAACTTCAGTAAATCGACAAAAGAATGAGATGAATATATATTTGTGTCTCTTACCTGTCGTTTTTTCCATTGCACCCGTTTTGAAATCACAACGATTCTAAAGACATTTCACTTTAAAAATTGTTTCATATCGTCAAATAAGAAAACCAATCAATGACTATTTACTGTTTATTATCTTTTCAGAATATGGCTTACATTTCTAAAATTGTACACTAGTGACTACATATAACTATGTATAAAGTGATACGTAAAGCCGATTGATTTTAATAACAACGCGCAAAAAGAAAAAAAACACATTACTCTCCATTTTTGTTGACAATTGAAAATAATTTTATTTTTTTACAAGAAGGCAGAGATTGTCTAAGCTGAAATGACGTGTCCCACTATTTAAATAGTTTATATGAATATCTTAGTGCGAATATAATTAATATCTTATCTGTGTGTGTCAATTGTGTCAAAAATTGACATCTGCAACACTTTTTGTTTGTAGAAATGCTGTCATATTGTATGGAGCAAGACCTCTGCTCTGCCTTGCGCTCGGACAGTTTCTAAACTAGTTGAACAACAAATTAATTAAAATGTAACAGCTGTAGCTGAATGTCCAATTATAGAGGGGTTTTTATTGCATAGTATAAAAATACTAGAATACGTAGGTAAGAAAGATTTAAGCTTAGAAGTCTATAATGTTATATACTCCAAATTGTTTTTTCCATGGCAAACTAATATTTAATAAGTAACTATACAATATTATGGCAATAACCATTTTTCCTTTTAATTGGCGTTTTTACTATAATCACAAAAGTCAATAAGTTTTTCAGAAAAAATTCAAAAAAACAAATGATACCTAGTAACTAAGAAAATATTTACAAAATATGCCCCTTATAATAGTAACATTTAACATATAAAACCTCACATGTAGCATATTTTTATGTGTTTTTTTTTTACAATTCCTAAAAATAGGATAACAATGACATAATAAATGCAGAATTCCTACACAGCGGTTAGTCCAGTAACCATCACAACCAAAACAAGTAAGAGTATAATTAAGTTAAGGGTTTCCCCACATCATATTGAATTCATATTTAATCTAAGTAATTTACAACAAGCCAACATAATGTTCTTATAGTATTTTCTGTTGCTTGAAATTTGTTTCAGAATTTGGACTAGTTTTGTGGAGTGTAGTGGAGAGACCCTTATTTTAATTTGAGTTAACATTTGTTTATTACCTTAAGGGCCTCTTTCACCATCCTCAAGTTAAGTGTCGATTTATTACTTGCCGCTCACAGCTACTCTGCTAATAAAAGTTCCTAGTAAGTTGCTTCAGTTGCACCAATGAAAGCAAAGTGTCAATTAACAACTTGCCGTATAACCGGTAATTAAAACGAATAAGTGTATGAAAGGAATGCTTTTTCCTACTAATACCTTTGTCATTACGGCCAAAAATGTCAGACGTCAAAATATTTGTCTAGATTTTGACATACGAAAGTGCACGTTGCGACGTGCGTATTAATTTGTAAACAAAACTTCACACGTTCGTTTCACATTTTTACAGTACTGATTTTTTGTTCAATTCATTTACCTACTTTAAAAAAAGTATTTTGAAGCCCATGTTACGAAGCGGGGGCACAACCAGGGCAAACACGACTTGCCGAAACTCCCACAATGTGATAGGTGGCAAGCCTAACGCCAACAGGGCACAAATCCAATCGCGGGCATCGTTATCTTTGTTAAAAAATTGAAAATACACAATTTTCTGTTTTTTTGTTGTCCGACCCGAGGCGTCGGACTTGACTTGAGGTCCCGTGTTCGATACACGGGACGCCAGACAGCTAGACCACAGAAGCGATAAGATTTAAAATACTTTGCTATGCAATAAAAAAAATATCATGCACCCAGTAAAAAGAGAAAGAACTGCAAATTTCACTATGGAGGAACGTGACTCGTTAGTTTGGTAATAATTTAAAGATGTGATTGTTAAGACACACTAATAAACGACATGGAAAATATCTATTCCTGCCGCCATAACGCCAGCAATTGCCGTTGACGTGTTCTGGTTCGGAGGATAAAGTAGCCGGTACATTTACCTTTGCTCGAAACTTAACATCCTGGCCTTAGTTGACAAGTCACCATTACCACCTTTGGTGTCTCTAGGCGGCGTGAATTTCTTATCATCAGGAATCTGTCCGCTTGTTTGCCTTCAAATATCAAAAAAATAGTAACACGAAATAGAAAACCAGTTTAATTCTAGGTTCGGAGGACCTCCAAGATCGGGCAAATCCGGGAATTGGTTGTGTTAAAACTTGTTCCAAATCTTCCAATTGTAATTCAATGAACTCAACCAAATACATTTATCAATAATTAAGTACTTACCCTTTTTTGCAAAATAACCAATAAAGGTAATAAAAACTACGCGCAAGCCATCTGGAAAGCAGACGGGGAAAAAGACTCGGTGACTAACTACTCGTCGATTTAATACGTTACTTGGCACTCAAAGTGGCAAGTTAGTTACGGGCCAGTTTATGATGTGGTTAACGCTACTCGGACGTGATGAAATGCGATCGTGGATTACTTGTCACATTAATCGACGAATAGCTTACGTGGAGCTTTACTTGAAGATGGTGAAAGACGCTTTAAGCATATAAAATCAGTATATCCTGGGAATATGCGAACAATCCCAAATAAGTCAATGTTTGTGTTATTTTACAACTATTATAGTTAATATTTTCACTGGACAGGTATAGCCGTCAAATTGTTGTTGATATTATTAATTATCCTCGTGAAATTACAAATGAAATTAAAATACTAAAATATGATAAATATAGGAACCATGATGACTAAAAATAAGCAGGATGAAATAGTCAACAATTTTGATAACTTACAAATAGATGTATAACAACAAATATGTAATAAAATAGGTACTTTTTTACATTTAAAAAAGGAATTAAAAAGACGGGTTGCACTCCAGGAGTGCCGGCAGAAGTGAAAACTTGAATATTAGCGTTGCGCATTTTTGATATTTTGGAATGGTTAGGGAATAATTTTGCACGAATTTTTTTAATTATCAGTATGAAAGTACTATCATTTATGTGGTAGAATACAATATTCATTTATTGCGCTATCGTACACAAACATGACAACACGAACATTCGCGAAAGCGCCCTACGCCGTCTTACGAATTTTCGATCAGGTCACGTGTCCTGACGCGAGTTTAGAAGTTTTTACCTATTCCAAAAAAGTGCTTGATTGCTAAAGAAGTTTTCACT
Organism: Calephelis virginiensis; assembly: GCA_002245475.1. Classification (NCBI taxonomy): domain Eukaryota; kingdom Metazoa; phylum Arthropoda; class Insecta; order Lepidoptera; family Riodinidae; genus Calephelis; species Calephelis virginiensis. Next base: position 82,021 of record NJDC01000950.1, read on the forward strand.
TAAAAAAAATACCAATTCCTGTATGTAAAGGCCAAATTAAGATATCTATTACATATAATTATTTATGCTTACTATTTTGAAACAGTATATGAGACCCACAAGGTAATGATTATTTGAGTTTTGTGCTAGAATTCATGCGAAATTTGCAATATTTAATTATATTGTCAGATTAATGATAATAAGTCACATTAAGAATTGAAAGCTTGGTCTCGAAAAAAAAAATGTATGGAGTACCATCGTAGGAACTACCAAGAAAATGTTAAACTAACAATAAAGATTTGTTAAAAAAATCGCCTGTTTTGTTTGGTTTTGGGCCCAGCTGGAGCGGGAAACACACACGATATGATGGAATATTTTTATTTACAAGTGTATGCGGTGAATAAATATTGCACAACATGTGTGCAGAGCATATTGCGTCCCGAAAATTAGTATCAAGATGAGTTGAAGGTGTTATTTATATAAAGTCGAATTCAAGCTTAAAATCCGACTTTTGTCCTAACAATTTAACATTGTACAACATCAAGGATATCGTATGTATCAATTTGGAAGAGAAGAGTGTGGCACCATCTTTAAAGTTACAGATAAAAAAGGACAGCAACAAAGAGATTTAAATATTATCTTATCTATTTGCTTTACACAATAGTAAAATAGTAATTAAGCGTTTAATTTGATAACTTAAAGCTGTAAACAAACATATTTTGGGAATTTGTTTTATTAGACGGCAAATAAACGAAAACATCTGTACACCTTATGAGAAACTATATCACCCATAATATTACCTATCTACGACTCCGCCCTAAGCTAAGATTCGCCGTCAATGTTGACACCCTACGGGTACATGATGTTCAAACCCTTCTATATCGCTCAGTTTGACGACTATACAAAAACTTAATACATTTCGGACCTACCAGAAAGGACACCAACCAACGTAGCACTGACAAAGATTTTCATTACTTGTCGCCTGTTGTATGAGCAGGTCCACTTGTTTCGGGACGGAGATACTTCCATCATCAATATAAGTAAAGTCTCGTCCCGTTAGCTTGTCTCTCACCCGATTCACAATCGCCAAAGCACGTTTATTGAGATTCATTTCCGCCGGCGGATCGGCTGCTTCGGTTGAATTAGATGGGACTGCTTGTTTTTTGTTTGATTGTGCAGAATTGGCATCAGAAGCGGGACACGCTTCGCCATCAAGTTTATTGTTTCGCCCCGCGTCAATAAGTCTCCAGTTTAGAAGTGGGTCGTAAACAAATGCTTCAAGGACCGCCATTACACTGTCTTTGTGTCGATGAAGCACTTCCATGACTGATTCGCAAGTCTTACGATATGTGCCTTCTATGCCTGTAACCTGTTTGAACAAAGAAACTAATCAATTATAGTTTTATTTTTATACTAGATAACCTGACAGACGTTGTATCTGTAATATTTATAAAAAATGACACGCTGTACTGGTTTTGTGATGTCCACCTTCATAAGACTCCCTCTTTTGGGGCGATAAGAAGCACAAGTAACGCTAGCAGTTCTATTTTAATCGACTCTATTAGGGAGTAGGTAATCAATTCGACTGAATGTTTGTTACGTGGTTATTCGGTCAGATTTTGGTTGCTGGTTTTTGGAAAAATAGCTGCTCTTGATTGAGATGGTGCCATATAAATGTAATCACGATCTGACTGGTAATTTTTGAGTTACACTTGATAATGCGTACATTTTAATGTGCCTCGACGACAGAGGTAAAAAGAGGACACTAGTAACTACCCGAAGATACTAAGCCCCACAATGAGATAATTGCTAAACCTATCGCCAACCGGGCATATAATCAATCCCGGGCAACTTTGTTTATAAACACATTTTCTAATAGTTGTTCGACCTGGTAATCGAACCTGGGACTTTATGAAGTCAAGTCCATCACCAGACTCCTAGACCACAGAGGAGAAATACACATCTTTTATGGACACCAAATATAGTAGCGGGTTGTAGTTTTGTGTAAGCTTGTAGAACACTAGAACCGATCCGGGCGCTTCGTCACTAACTGCCATCTAGTTGTGGTTTAATACTTGATAACCCTAGCATTACTTATGTACATTAAAAAAATACATATCTAAAAACATACCTCCATAGCATTAATCAACATTCTTGTCAAACGGAACGGTATTTTTTCCGGGAATTTCTCTCTCGTGACGGCCACTTCGAAACAATCCCCAAAGTCTATGTGCAAGAACTTCCCGGTAACCCTGTCCAACATAATGTTAGACGGATGTCTGTCTCCAAGTCCTAGGATGTACCCGACCATGCTCATGACTGCCAGTGACCGAGTGTAGTTCGTCCGTCGTTCAAACCACACTTCCGACGACGGACTCTTAAGCCAAAGCAACTTGGCAAGATCATCACCTGCAGTATGTTCGAGGGCATGTTCAAACACTTCCACCTGAAAGTTTAAGTTTTACATTATTTTGTATGATGTAAACTGTTGAGTATACGAATTTTTTCGGGATTTGATGTGACAAATATGAGTATGACAAATCGCTTATTGATCCAATGAATCTGATCTGAAATCTGAATATATATTTTTACCTCTACAACATATGCATAGATATCAATAATAGAGGTTACTAAATCCGCTCTGAACAGGTTCAAATATTACAGTAAAACCTGCAGATCAATTCAAAAATTCGCAGCTCATGGTTCAAATGAAATGTTTTAACCGATGACTGTCCGACTGTGACCAATGACTAAAAAGATGAGAAGAAAAAGGAGAAAGAATCATTGGCTGACATTTGGTTTGATTTGAGCGACAGCTCACGAACATGAATTGCATAAACAAGTCGAGCTACTCTGCTTGCCGCTTCGCTGCTCCGCTTCAACTTCGTGGCTCAAGGGCCAGTGACGCGTTTTGGTTGAGCTACCCCTGTCTAATCAATAATATATTTCTAAAAATGTCTACAAGAAGCGTTTTCGTCAACTTACTATACAAATATACAAATAAAATGATGGAATAAAACCATACCTTCTGTATTAACATAAGTTTTTCCAAATCGGAGGCCATCCTCTGCATGATACGGTGTTCAATATTTAACAATATTTTTCTCTTTTCCCTATAGTCCCTTATTAGGGCGTGCAGTGTATCACAATGAGGTACCCAGCCAATCAGACCAGAGTTAGTAGAGAGAGGTATCACGGCATATCTTTGTATGGCCAAATCTCGTCTAAACGTGTCTGGGTCGGCTTGTAACAGAGTATTGACTAGACCGAATAATTGCATCACACGTTCATCTTGGCGTAAGTCTTCATGGCCCTTCAGGAGGAACATATAGTCTTTTCCATTTGAACCGCGAATGCCAAGTCGACGCGGCCTTTGTTTTGATGATATTACCTACAAACATCAAAATATAGTGAATTCTGTGCATATATTTAACTAGTGATACACGTTTTTGCCTGCATGTTATTTAGTAGGGAGATGTAAAGCTATCGGGGATCGGGATACAATGTACTTCGTCTTTCCCAGGATCAGACTCCCCGCAAACCAAATTGTGTTGCAATCAATTTTAATTTATATCGACATGTTATTTATTACTTTCTCAAATGGTACTAATTTCCCAATTCAGTAGGGAAAGAATCACTAACTAGCAACTCCATTGTATAATGTATTAAAGTTTTTTGTATCTATCCACTACAACATGAATTTATGAATATAAATCAAAAATATTAATAAGTAGTTTAAGTTCTAGCCCTGATGATGCTGACAGAAGCGAAACCGGTAGGCAATTTATAAAATAATAAAATACAAGTGATACGTAAAACACAACAAGTGTTTCTTCATTTAAAAATATGCAGTCAATTTAGAAATTGAGATCTGAGTTAATAAAATAAATAACTTCAATTTTTTTTTAATTAATCATACACATCAATTTAATTGTTCTACATATCTGTTTCCATCTGGTGACCTTACTAGAACGGTCCCAAAATGGTTATATGGTCATAAGTAAGAGGTCGTAAAAAAGGGATGTTTAATAACGTTGTAACTACTATTATTACAAACCAAACACTTGAATCTTTTCAGACTAACTTTTAATAAATATGGAATTAAAACAGTAAACAATATAAATTTCTTAACGTTTAAAGCCGGCAACAAAAGAACAATATTATAAGACTTTTTTAAATTAGTTCTTAAATCATGAATATCGAGGGATCAACATCAAGAAGGAATCAAGGGATTGAAAATATACAGTAATTATGTTTATAGTAGCAATAACATATCAATACGTGAAGAAAACCAACCTGCAAGCTGCTCTGTATATGCGCGATGCGTATAAGCTCTTGATCTGGAACATATGAGCCCGGCACGGCAAGCTCAAGATCCCGACAATTAAGAAGCCGGAGACTAACATATTGCAACTCTAAGGAAGATAGCTGTGAAAGTTGTTTACTAATTTTTCTAAACACATGATAGTACAAATCCCATGCTTGATTCAATTCTCGGACTAAACCAGAAACCTGAAAAAGAAATAGGAAGTAATTTTTATGTGTTCATCGTGACGCATCCGTATGCAGCAGCGAAAGTATAAAAATGTTAGTTCTATGGAAATTTCGCAATGTTTGGTCAATATTTGATAAATAGTAAAAGAAATTGATGTTACATTGCGGGATTTCATAGTTAAATCCAAATAAAAGTATTTAATTTGCAACTTTTCGGCAAAAAATGTATACGTAGATATTACGCTGCGTCAACATTATGAATGTATTGAACTTACCAGAAGCCAAAGACCTCGAATATATATACTTCTGTGCCACAACACCTTCATGGACTGCAGTCAAATTCTCCTGATAACGCTTCAATTGCAAAGCGAAACATACGTTGAGTTTTTAGTAGTGTGTGTATTGTCGGAGCTAATAAAACAGTTTAGTGGTGTGTGCGTGTGTGTGTTATCTGGAGCTGGATATATTTAGGGTCTTAGGCTTCTGGTTAGTTCAATCCATTCATAGCACACTGTGTTTCCTGTTTTGTCGCGCTATGAACAGTATTCATTTTTGGTGGGAAATTGCAAATTAAATAATTTTATTTGGATTTAGCAAGTTTAGTTTTGTTTCATTTCTAATAGTAACTGTTTTGCAGGTGACCACAGAGATGTAATACAGCTATCGATTTTTCGCAAGAGGATGCATTACCAAACATTCTGCAAGTATTCGCGTATTAGACAGAGGTTTGCCGTGGACACCTAATATTTTAAATATTTTTATTTATCATACTTTATTTTATGCACATGTCCCAATATACATAACATCTTAAACACCGATACCAGCGACACCTACTCCTACTCTTCTAAGAACAAAGGAAGGCCTGACTCAAATCGTTGAAAAAATTGCAATATTCTGTCTTTAAGTTAGTGTGTCAATAGTGCTTTGCCAACCTGAAGCTGTAATGTTAAACTTTTTGTGCAAATGGCTCCTCCGTCTACTCTACCTTCCAAACGGATTTCAACAATGGCGAGCATTGATGTAACGACTGCAGGATTCAGTCGTTTTAAGACTCTAGCACTTACTCGGGATGTATTTCCAGCAAACTAAATTACAAAATTATTCTAGAATGGTTGTATGTTACAACTGACATTAAAACTTGAATTAAAATTTGGCTAATAAAGTGTATGATGTACCTTGTATCTATTACACCATTCAAGGGCTTCATTTAAATCTCTTCCATATGCTAGAGAGAATGAACTTTCTTTTAAAGTTTGTGGACCTCTTTCCAGCATAGCATGCAAAGGTTCTAATGTCTTAAACATCGCCACAACGTCATGTTCACTAAAGTACAGTCTTGATGCTTCTTCCAAAGCCTCGTGCCATTGTTCGTGCCACAATATCGCCACTCTGATAAGTTCTTCAGATATCATTGCAGCTTGATTCACAAGATTTAAGGAATGGGTACGCATTGATTTCAATACTTGATTAGCAGCGTTTTTGCGATCGGGAAAAGATGATTTTGAAGCAACAGTCAAGGGATAGACTAATGCTTGTGGATGCGATTTTCCAATATCTATTAAAAGAGAATGAATAAGTTTTCCAACTAAAGCTCTAGGTGTATCAATTCTAGCAATAAGCTGTGGTATGACTTGAAGCCATACATTTATTTCTATCGTCCTTATTCCTTCCACAAGTGCTTCGTGAACGGCGGGATGATGGCCATAGTCAAACCATAATGTTAAAAGACGTAAAGTGTCTTGAAGAGAGCTGCCATGAGAAAGGTTAATGGATTTAAAAAAACCTTCAACGGCGGGAACTGTATATGTCTGAATATATTCAGTAGATGTCTTCATCTCCTCTGGATTAGACATATCAGTCTCTTGATGTTTATAAAATAGTACCGTCTCAAAGTTCATATACGCCCATGCATGCCAAGCTTTATACCAATCTGGTGACCTTTCTGTGGCCTGTGAATAATTGTCTAAAATCTTCTCAATAGAGGAACTGTTTATACCTAACAATGATTCACACCATGAGCCTAGTTTTAAATGGCATCGTGCTTTAAGACGTGAATGTTCCGCATCTCCCTTTTCAAATGTCATTACGTAGCCTTGTAGTTTGTCATAGGCAAGTTTTTTGTCTCCTGCAGCCCATAAATGTTTGGCATAAGCGAGTGTTAATCTGGGCTCATGTGTTGGTAATGGCATATCCCGATTTTTGCTTGGATCTGTACCAAGAAGCATCACAAGAGTCTTATGCGCTTGACGTGGGGCACCACTCTTTCTACAGAGTGACGCAAATTTTAACCAAGTAGCCGTATCTTCCTGGGGTGTCAATACCAAGCTACGCACTTGTAAAATTTTACGCCAATCTTCAACTAATCGCTGACCACCTTGAAGTCTGGTCCACCAAGCTTGTCTTATAGATTCCCTTCTCTCAGGTACTGATTTGTATGTAATAACTTCTTCTAATTCTGCCAACAATTGGGCATTAACCAAGGCCCCGTACGCTCTTTGATAACTCTCACCGGCGACTGCTGTTAACTCCGAATCAAGTATTGATCGCGCATGATCTATATAGAATCGGGATAAAGCATAATCTCCCTTGTGTATATTTAGAACAGCTCTGTAAAATGCACCATCTTGTGTGTTTTCTGGCAAGAAGTTGACATAATTCGTCATTGAGTTCCATTCATTCATGCCCCAAGCCGCAGCTGCAGCTATTCGCGCAGCCTTAAATTTCTCTTCGTCGCTCATTTTCGGCCATCTTCTTGATACCGTGTTATACAACTTAACCCACTCTCCGAGAGCTTCAAAACAACGCATTTCTCCAAGATATGCATCAGTATTTTCTGGGTCGGTAACTAATTTTTCGTCGTAGAGATTAAGTGCTTTCTCCCAATTGTGAAGTTTTTCATACCATCGTATTTGAACCTTCAAACTTGCATCACCAGCTTCACGCTGCGACATTACACGTTCAAGCAAGCCTTCTGCAGCTTCTTTTTGTTGTAACTTGTTATTTATATGTATTAAAGCTTCTACAACCTGAGAAGTTGCGCCATTACGGAACTCTTCCTCCTGTAAATTAACAAAAGTTTAAACATGAATAAAATTAATCAGCCACACTTTTTTTTTTTCAATAAAGTTTGACTTTTAGTATCAAAAATGGAATGAATAATAAGAGATTCAAAAAGTTGATAATCAAGGTATGGGGATAAAACCAATGCTTTAAATTATTACTAACTAGATTCCACTCGCGGAACAAGTTCCTTTTTTATATTAATTTTAGCCTATATGTTATTCTAACTTATAAACTATATCTATCTAAAGTTTCATAAAATTCGTTCAGTAGTTTGATCGTGAAAGATTAACAAACATCCATCCATTCTCAAAAACTTTCGCATTAGTATTAGTAGGATGTTAACAACATTACCTTGTAATGCAATGCTTTGGCGTAAGCTCTACAGTGCATTGCTCTTTCACCTAGCAGATGTGTTGATATAGGTAAAGCGCCTCCTTCACAATGTTCTAAAAATTCAGCTAAGTTTAGCACAGTATGCGCCAATTCAGGGGCATCTGGAGCTGTAAGTGCCTGTTCTAAAGCATTGGATAATTCAGCACGGGACGTGGCGTCCAACTCTGTCCAACACGAAACGAAGGCTGCGTTGAAGAGGTCTCGTAGTAGTTGAGAATAATTATGTGCAAGTGCAAGACATGCCCTAAAAACAAAATATTTTATTTATAAATCATGATTTTATGTTACATGCAATGGTTTTTAGTAACATAATAATTGTTCGTGATCAATACTTAACAAACGATATTTGTTCTTTTTTATGACATAAGAGAAGAATAAACATTCGGATCTTTAAATTTTTTTTCTGCGAAAGGTTAGCTAACAATCACACGGCTCTGCTGATTGTAAGAGATAACCGTGGCCTATAGAAACCATAGACATTACAGGTATGGCGCTGTCCCGAGACTGGGTTGGCTACGTCTACCGGCTATCCTACCCTACAGACCGGAACATGGCAGAGTCGTCATGGCGGCAGGAATAGGTAAGGCGGTGAATCCCTACCCGGGCAAGTTGCTGCATAGCACTCTACCACGAGTGGCCTTGATTCAAATTATTTATTTACTGTCACCTTAGGTATTGAAGTAGATTACAAACTAATTGAAACAGCCTTAGTAAAACCTAGGTGAGAGTCTGGTGCCTGTTGCAGGTAATGACCTGAGTTACAAGTCACCAGCGCTATTAGAATAAGCTATCAAAAGGAGAAAATAAAAACTATACCTATGTTATCCTTACACTGT